>OY390726.1:526248-642745 GCA_959613375.1 Heteropelma amictum | reverse complement strand
AAGAAGAAGAGGATGGACAAAAAGAGGCGGAGAAGCGGAGATGCAAGACTCGCGCCGCCGCCGAGTTTGTGCCATCTTTTTTTCGTCGTTTCCTTCTTTTTTTTCTCGTACATCCCGGGGAATGGAAATACTAATTCTGCGGAATACGGTGGCTGGACTGCGGTACAAGCGCCAGCCACCGGGCGCGCACAGACCTCTTCTCCGGCGTATATCCAGCACGAAAGGGCCTCTCGCCGCGAAGAAGACCCGCGCGCGAACCATCGCCGTCTGTACACGCGGCAGCGTCAGCGTGTGTGCATCATCCTCTCGGTGTGGGTCGTGATTACCTGGGGATAATTACAGTCGGACGTGCGCTCCCGACTTGTACGCGAGGCTCCAAGGTGCGCAGGGAGCCGGTGCTCTCGAGTCGTACGCGTCTCTCTCGCTCCGCCGAATATACGAGTCGGAAAGAGTGAGTTTAAAGGAACGACGGAAAAGAAGCCTTCGAGTGTATATAGATTGGATGCTGCGGAGGGCTCGTGCGGCCCTCCGGAGCTCCGGGTGGGTATATACGTGTGCAACGAGAGTGGAGTTGACGCTCGCATCCTCATCACCTTTTCTTCCCCCTTAATGTTACACGAATACGCGCGTATTTCCATGTACACGAGTATATACGCGCGGGTGTGCGAGCAACGCATGCGAGATTCCGTTTCTTCATCTTTTTTTCCGACCAATATTACCGCGAGACCGCTGGCGCCACGAGGATTCGCGGGATGAGAGAAAGATACCGCGTCGAGGGTTTACATTTTTATTTCCCGTCTGCCGGCAGACGCACGAGAGAGGACCGTATCGCCACTGTGGGAATAATCGTCGGGCTCGATGGTCCAAATTAATCAAATGCGCGCGTGGATCCTCTCCAACCCCCCTTTTCGTACTCCGATCGTCCTCCGATCGTACCGAAAAAAGCATCAGCCGCCATCTCCGAGACACATCGATGGTTCGAACCCGGCGCGGAGGAAGAAAAAACGCGCATTATCGTCGCAGACTCTCTTGTCGCAAACAATCGTCACGTGATGCCCGCAAGATGCGAGTCACACACAGGGGTGTGAGATGAAAAAAGAAAAACTCCGAGAGCAGTTTTTTCCGCTGCCGGTCTGTACGCGTAGGCTGTGTACCGCCAGAACCGACCGATCCGAGCGGATGAGAGATCAGCCATTAATTTTCTTTCGAGAGAGAAAAACTTATTGTCGAGAATAATGGAAGCCACGGTCTAATGCCTCGCGATGTTTCTCCCGTTGTTCTTTCCTCGCTGTTTCGCCTCTCTCGGTCTGTCTTCTCGCTCGTCGAGAGAAGAAAAACCTCTCTCGGATAGCCTCCCCCTTATTTCGTCGCCATCCGCTAATGGCCACTCTTTGATGACAAATATCGGCCCTGGCGGAAACATATAAATTACACGAAACAAGTTTTTCCTCGCTGTTTCACATCCGCGGAAAAGTTGGACGAATGCACCTCGAGTTTATCGTTTTACTGTGGGAAATTTCGATCGATCGGTTCAGAGTCGAGAGTTTTCATGCATTTTCAAAAGTTCCCTGTAATTTTCCTCGAGAGACACGAGGGTAGTTACGTTGGACATGTGTGCTTTGACAGATGGAACGACCATCGGAGCTTCTTGATGAATTACGTCGGAAGAAAAAACGTCGCAGATCGCCAGACACTCGAGACTTTTTTTTTCTTCTTCTTTTTCCTGCTATGGCCAATGACGCAACGAGCGGAAAGAGTAGCGCGGTAATGAGATATACATTTACTCAGGGGAGGGTGCTGATGATGAGAGGAAGGGGGGGGGGGGGTGAAAGAACGAGCCTCGAGGACAGGATACATTCCACAGGCCTCTGTTCCGGTATTGTTCGCGTTCATAGCCAGCCAGTTACAATAAGACGAGAACCCTCGGCAGCAGGGTGCGAGCATCGTCATTCCCCTACAGCTTTTCGTCTGTACGGATTCGATGGTCCGAAAGGAGTTTCGATTATCTCGATCTCGAGGGAAACACGCGCTCGACGGATGCAAAGAGGCGGTTTTGATTCGCAGCAGCAAAGGAATTTGCCGTTTTTGGGGAAGAAAACGCGGAATCAACCCTTTCGACCAGTTTTTTCCGATTTTTTCATCGAATTATCGAGATTTCGATGTGATACCGGTGTTTTTCGTAATCAGAGGGAAAAATTAGATCGATATAGGCTGTAAAATCTGATTTTTGAAATGGAAAATTTTTTGCGATTTTTTGCGAAAATGAGTTTATTCACTAAAATGCTTGCCATTTTTTTCCACGTTGAGGTAGACACTCCAGGTTGCGCTTGTTCTCTTTGCGATTGATTCCGCTTCAAACTGCCGTTTGGTTCATGCGGATATCTTAATTTTTCGATTTTTGGCAGATTTTTGAAGTGGGACCATCGATTTTCGCCAATTTTCCCATACATACCCCTTTGCGTTTTTTTCGCCGATTTTCAACATCGATTTTGAGGGTGAAGGAATCTAGCTATCCGGATGCAACTTGCGCCATTCTTCAAGTCTACTCGAGGGCTCTTCAAAACACCCCCAAAAAACCGACGTAGCTCAATTAGAACCAAAGTTACGGCCTTTCGAAATCTCGACTTTTCGCCGATTCTGGAAAAGTGGCGAAAAATGGAGCAAAATTTTTTTTTTCCAATTTCCGGTATTTCAAGAGCCTATCCGACGGGAAATTTCCCGCTGATCACGAATCACACCGACTTTTCGCCGAAAGCTCAAAACTTTATCGGGGAAACGCGAAAAACGTTTTTCGTCATTATACTCTCATCGATGATCCATCCCGACTAGAAATTTGTCTGTGGTTTCGTTAAGGTCCTGATCAGGTCAGACATATCCCACATGTGGTCCTGATGTGGCAACCCGGTGTGGACCTAACTCGGTCTGTAACGCAGTGACACTTGGGGTCCTTATCGGGTGAATCCGACTAGGTCCTTTCAAGGTAACATTGACAGTACCTGATACATTTAATATTTCATCCCGCATGCAAGCGATAATATTTTATTCAATAAATCGTAGACAACGAACAATGTAAATTTTCTTTCAATTATTTATTAATTTTATCAAATAATTTTGCCTTAGAAGAAACTTTTTTTAAAATTGAAATTACATTCGTTTATAATACTAAATTTGTGTCGCTGCTCTTATTTGAATGAACATAAAACAAAAAACAGTTCGAATTTTTGGCGCGCACAAAGTTTTGTAGGTTGAAAATAAAAATAAAAAAACATGTTTTATCAAAAACTTATCGAATACAATTTACGCAAGTTTGTCGAATGAAGAATGAAAATATTATTAAAAACATTTTCTGACGCACAGGAACTTTTGTTTTTCAAAATAAAAAAAAAACGTGTTTTATTCAAAAAATTGTAAAATAAAATGTACTTTTATTGGGGCTTTAATTAGAAGCTTATTTGATGCCAGAATCTTTTTTTTGCAAATAAAAAAAATGTTTTGATTTGATTGAACGCGGGCCCTTCTATTCGTTGTGTGAGTTCACACTGCGCATTTTGCCAATCTTTCATGGCTCTTATCCGGTCATACTGATTAAAACCTGACTTGGTTTGCACTCAGATGGACCTCATGAAAACCTTATCGAGTTCATCGTGTCTAGGTTAGCCACGGATGGACCTTGCAAGTTCCTTATAAAGAATACCTAGTGTGGATAACCTTGACTCCACCGGATATGGTCCATACATAAATTCAAGATAACCTGATGAAATTTCTAGTCGGGATGATTCACTCCGCAAAAGCATCTCAAAACGATATTGCACCTAGCTGTAGTGTCGTCAGAGCCGAATAAGCAAACGCGAGAATAAAAATTGCCCCAATGCCCATCGTAAATTTTGCCTCCGCACTGATTGGTTGATTCAACGGAATGCCCATTGAATGCGTCCATCGAATCACGACGATTCCCTCGCTGTGTGACTTCAACGACGGGGGATACATTAACGAGAACGCGCAAAAGCGGCAAAAAAGAAACAACCATTCGATAACAACCCCTTGAAGATTCCAGGATACAGAGTGCCGTCGTAGTGCGCGCGGAAAATCCGTATTCGTATATGTATAAATACGGATATACACGGCCTCGTGCGAGACGCACTTCTCGTCGTTGGTACGAGCCCCATGCGGAGCGCGGTAAATAAAATCATCCGAACGAGTATTTACGTAGACGCTTACGCGAGAGATATAACGGCCCTCGCGCAGCTTCCTCGCCTCTTTGGGGTCCATGGCTTATACGGGGTCCTAAGTTATCCGATGTTATGGGACGTTTCGGCATTTCGAGGATGGGCGCGTGTCTCTCGTCGCTATACATCGGTTTTGTATTATCCCATCCGCTCCCCGTGTGCTTTTTCCTTATAAATACGTTTACCTACGTACTCGCCGTGATCTCCCTTCTCCAATCTACGTCCTCATGGTAATAGACGATACGACGTGTACAGCAGATTGTACGGAATCACGAGGCTGCTCGAAAAGCAGAGATGATATCCCCTTTCACGGATAAAACGTCACCGTTAAACGATACTTTAGTATCGAATTATACCATGGAAAGAGCAGCATCACGTTCGATCTCGTGGCGCTCGTGCGTCACCCTTTAATACGATTAATCGTCTCGTTGGATCGTTAAATACGAGGCAGAGTTCCAATGAGCCGCAAACGTCTCGCACCGCTCCCGCAAATTTGGAAAACTCTCGTCGGAAAAATATATTTTTTCATTTTCCGAAATGTATCGGCAGAGCTCTCGAGATGACGCTGTCATCTCGTCAACGAGCCTTGATGGAACTTTACGCGCGATTCTCCGCCTGCTCCCTTCGTTTCCATCCCCATTGAGCCACCAGGAGAAAAAGCTCTGTGGAGAGACACTCGTTTTTTTTTTTTTTTGTGTGCGAGAACAATAATACCAAGCAATAATCGTCAAGGATATCGCGCGCAGCTTTGTCGGTCCTGCGACGTCGACAAAAGCGAGATTAGAATTTTTTCTCGTCATTTTTTTTTCCCGCGACAATATCGATAACGATAAAATCGTGGACGTCATTCGATACACACGAATCTGGCGAATGAATAAATTCGCCCCTAGCGATAAAAGGATTTCTCGTTCGAGCAACAGCCGCGTTCTGAATTTGCACGTGCGCACACGGTTGTGCATAAATATACATCAGCGCGCATTAACATCAAAGCGCGTTAAATCGTCAAGTGCTGCCCCAACGCGGGGCGTAAAGTAGACGTCCGTCGATGCTGTAATTCAATTTCTTAACGAAGCAAAACCGCGAGTACATTATGCGAGAAGGGGGAACGGCCGGCGAGCGGAGAATTAAAAGATGGAGCGATCATTGGTGTGCACGGTCGCGCACATGCGATCGTGAATCGTTAATACCTCGCGAGGATCGTATCGAGTCTCGGCGAGAACGATCGGCGGAGAGCATGGAAAATTATACCCTTTTTCTTCTTGTTCCTCTTCGTCTTCTCCTTCATCGAATAAAGAAAGTTTACAACGTAACTCGCGGCGATAATGTAGCGCAGGGTATACACTAGAGCTTGTATTCACGCGGGATACATTCGAAGGCACGTGTGTATGTATTATCAGTCGGTATACAGACGCGCCAAACATTAAGTATCGGAGAAGCATCGCCGGGAGGATGTGCCTGGTCGCCTGGCGCCTCTGCTTCGCCACCCAGGGGATCCCCTCATTATTTGCTGCCACGATGAGCCTTTATTAGCAGTTATCCCGTTTGGTCTCGAATCTATACGTTCGCATAATCATAAATTCCGCGTTTACGGTTCGCGTATCTTATGCAAATGAGACGATTTAATCCTCGCTGATATTTCAGGGCGTTTTTAATAACGGCGATGCCCGCGTGGTGCGCTACGGCCGTTCGATGGTCATCGAGTGAATTGAGAATCTCCATTCTTCCATTTTGTCCTTTCTCTCGCTCTCGCGACCTCAGCATCCGACTCGCTCGCGGGCCAACGATCGATCGACGTCGATTCATCGGCAGGACGAGGTCTCTCCCGTTTAAAGTCCAACGACTCGCGCGTGGGTCGCGACCCGAGGCTGAATTTTCCTTCCAAATGGAATCCGCCAAGGATAAAATCATCGAACGACAGTTTGCGACTCGCCGACCGGCACTTCCGGAAAAGTAGCGCGCGAGGAGCTGAAACGTTGCGGATGTCAATCAAAAACAATGAGGGAAGCTCGGAGGAGCTTTGAGCTTTGATTACGAGGTGGAAATGCGAAATGCGGAATTAAGGGCGTGCAGTTGCACTCGCGCTCGTTGCTCCCGCGTGTGCTCTCTACAGTTTCCACGCCGGCGTATCATCGCTGTCGCCCTCGCGTTGTCGTCTTCGTCGTCGACATCATCGTCGTAGTTTACAGACAAAAGGCAAAGTAATCATAGCTTGAAATTATAATAACCGGGCGCTTTGCACTTTACTTTGTCGCAATGTTTGTCACTGTCATCCCCCTTGAACCCCCTCGTCCGACCGTCCTTTGTTTCGTGTATATACATACTTTCGAGGATGTATACATGTATAAGGACAATAAGTAAGTTGCCGCGGGGGTAATTTTCAGTGTTTAAGGGCTCATCCAATTATCCACGACCGGTGAAAGCAGCGTAGATATCGTTGTTCTCTTGACGCGAGAAAAGCTCGCGCATAATACATGGAAAGCTCGCTCGCTCGAGGGCCGAGTTTTCCTTCTGATACCAAGCGTGTACCGCGTGATACACGCTGTCGTCCGGAAGTTTCCCGACACAACGTTACGACGCTGAAAACCCGCTTCTGTTCGAGACGAGTCGCACCGAAACATCCTCTCGACGTTTTCGGATCTCTGCCGGCGAGTCTCCGGAAAGAGTGGAATAAAATGACATCAACGGAATCATCAGCCAGTGAAGGGCGACCCTTTTCCATGAGAAGAAAGGACGAAAAGTACCGGTGGATAAATCGGTCCACTTTTGATTGAGTAGATTGCAGATTTCATCCTCGAAACATTGGTATACACGAGTGAGTGGATGAGAGATTCACGTCCGAAAGTGCTCCTGGAGAGAAACGAGAAGGGTGACAAGGTACAAGCTTGTTTGGGATTAAGCTCCGCAGACGGGAGCGCAACGAGATACCAGCAAAGTGGGAGAACGCGAGCTGGAAGGATGTCCAGGGCGAGTCACGCACACACGCACACACCGGACTCCAGGATATCACGTAAGTCTGAAAAAATTCCAAACGAAATCCAAAGTGGATGAGCGGCGTGTGGAGCAGCCGGGAGATGAGAGGCGGAGAACGGTCCAAAAGCGCGGACAAAGGCCGAAAGCTTTCCACCTCAAACGATAAAGCCGAAGGCACACCCGGAATTAACGACGAATATAATTACGGGAGCTCTTCCCATGGATCAAGGCTCCGGAGGTCCGCCACCCTGTCTCTCCGCGTTCACCGGGAAAATCAAACGCAACCAGCATATTCGCGAGTTTTGTCGTATCGCGAGCCGCCGCCGTCGTCGTAGACCCGCGTGTTTTGCCCGCATGAAAAAGAAAAGCTGGCAAACGAACGTTTGGCACACGGAAATTCCATTTCCCCTGATGGAAATCCTTGGAATCTGAATTTCCAACGCTCCCGAAGCAAAAGAGACGCGAGAAGCGGCGGATGACATTGAAAACACTCCAACTTGCTTCGAGCCATGCCCTCTGGGGTCCATCAAAGTTTGGGATCAAAGATAATCTCCTAATCGTAATTAATACGGGGCGTTTGCCTATAAGGCACGGTGGCAATATCCGTGATTTTCCGTGGGTAGATCGTACTCGCTCGGACATTCCTCCATCGAGACCGCACCGTCCTCGCGTTCGAACTCCCTATACAGACATCTTGAATATTAGCTATTCATTCAGCGAATGTTCGAATCTCAGCATCCCGGCAGACCCATCCCCAGCAACCGGTAACACAACAATCCTTTGAGAGCCGTAGGACTATGAGAAACGCGGACAGGAGATATCGCTTTCTGGTCTTTGGCTGCAGCTGGAAGCTGCTCGTCGCTCGCTGGCTATTTGCTCGTAGATCGAGATGGAGAAGCCAGAGGAGGAGGTGGACCGAATATACAGTACGGAGTGTGTATAGCCAGAAGCCGGAAACGGGACAGACCGAGCTTGCGGAGCGAAGGATCGAGGGAGAAACAGGCGGGAATCAACGGGGTGGCGGTGGTGGCACCAAAAGAGGGCAACCGAGATGAAGCAACAGCGAACGAGTGTCTACACCGTGCTGGTATCACCGGCAGCAGTCGGCATATTGGTACAAGGTCGGCGTATAACTGTTGTGGCGTTTTTGTTTGTGCTTCCGAGGGAAATTTCACGGAGCAACATAATAGAAAACGTAGTTCACCAGCACGGATCGTCGGCTGTACCGATTCCATCGAACGGGGTTACAGCCATTGCCCCGGCTAGTGCGCGGCTATCGAACTCGACCGTCAGCGGGAAAAGGGGGATGAAACAATGCCAACTTTGAGGAACCGGACGATTCGCGCTGGGCCAATCACTACCCGCAGCCTCCACCTTGGCGGAACCTAGAGCTCGCTGAAGCTCGAGCGCAAATCAATTAGTAAGAAGCCCGAGGCTCTTCACCCCGGAACTACCCCTCTCGCTCGCCCATATCCCGCAAACAGCGAGCCTCCCTTCGCCGGCTCGTCCTACCTCGACTTTCTTCCTTCTTCAACGATTTCGCACATTGATCCGTTCTCCTCTCTCCTTCTCATTGGCATACCCTCGAGATTCTCGGCAACAACGGTAGCTAGCCTCGAATATATATACAGATTGCGTTTCAATCTATGCGCGCTAACGAGTGTTTAGTGTTTACCGAACCGCGAGCCCACACTGTACCTTGCTTTGCCACTGTTTCCGCATCCCTACGTACAATAACGAGGAGGCTAACGAGAAAAGGGACTGGATGTAAAGCAAGTATGTCGGGGATGCTCTTTCGTTGGTGGTAAGCGATGGAACTGAAAACGCAGAGTCACCAAAAGCTTGGATAAAAGAATCGCCATGCCGAAGGAAAGGTGTCACAGTCGGTCGAACGGTTTTGGTCGATGCTCTCGTTTAATCGCAAGAGTATTTCATCTGGCGATGGAATTGCGGGTCGGTGTGCGCTTCTGCAATGACCGTACGCCGGTTCCCGCGGCAATTCAGCGCGATTCCCAACATCGGCCATCTACGAGCGTACGTTTTTGCATAGAAAACACACAAGGACGTATCAAAGTCCGCGTGTAGCAGGGTAGTGTAGTGGCGTTTGTCCATACACCCATGTTCGATACCCACAGGCACCGCAGGCCCGAGACTCCCGAATATTTATGGGGGCCAAAGTCAAATTAGTGGCGTACTGCGTGCACCTTTTGATTAAGTATCTGTTAACTAAAGGTAATACTTAATAAAGTAACGCTGATTTAGTACCCTGAAGAGGCCCGGCGCGCACGGGCTGCTTGTTGCTGAACCGGAACGTGCGGTGTGTACGCATCCGTGTGTGTGTGTGTGTGTGTTTGTATGCGCGGATGAGGAACGGTCCGAGAGAACGAAGGGGGTGGGCAGTGATGCTGGAAGAATCGACGCGGTACGGGAGAGCCGTGGACCAGCGAGTCCGAGCGAGCCAACGAGCGAGATCTTTGCGGGCCGATGCTTGGACAGGCGCGGTAGTAAGGCGCTCGGACCGTTCGCCGATCGTTCGGTTTCCCATTTGAAATAAAATGAGATATTTACGAGAGACCTCTCGGCTGCGACTTTCAGCGAAATACACAGCTCACCGATACGCGAATACCTCGCTCTCTGCCTTCTCTTCATCCTCGCTCCGTCGTACACGCAAAGATGCAGTTTTGACGGTGGAAAAAATATCCCGAGACTCGGCTCTTTCGTCTTGCCCGTCCTGCGAGCGACTTGCTCGTGTTTACCCGTGTAGTTCCCTCCGGTTTTTAGTTTCCTTTTTATCATCTCTTCCTCTGCTGCTTCCCTTGCGCCACACGGTAGAGCTTGAGCTTCGCGTTTCCTCCCAAGAAGCAAAGTTGCTTCGTGTCCGATCGAATCCCTCCCCCCGCGAGTGTCTTTTCCATCGAGTGATCACACGTTCGCCCAAGGATATCGCGCGACCGGAGCTCTATACATGACCCCCGAGCTGGCCGACTCCGCGGGGTCTTTCGGTCGTCGCGATTTATACCCGTTCTCCGATGTATCGCCACTGCTCCGCCGCGTCGTCAATAACCTCTCTCGCCGCTTCTACTCCTCGGGCGCGCGCGCGATATCGTACACCTTCTCTCCCGGTGCCTTCTTCAGGGTCCGAATATCCGATTGCAATTTGTTCTCTTATTCGTCGTTCATTCGCAATCACGTTTTGTTTTTTCTTCTTCGACTCTCTCGGGAACCTCTACACGCACCAGGTTCGTTCCTCGAGTTTAAATTAAACACCCGCGCGAGTCCACCGCGACTTTCCTTCGGAATTTCCCCGATTAATTTCTCGTCGCTCCTCGCACTGTGCGGAAATTTGGCGGAGGAAAAAAAACCCCGTACGATCGAGGCGGAATCTTCAACGTGGTGCATTTTGGTTCCTACCGCGGGTGTCGCGATAAAACATTTTTATGTTCTCGCACGGGCCGTTTGATTTCGAGATTAGCTGAGAATTTTTCCTCGAACCCGCATATCATCGTGATTTACCGTCGAACCGGAGACGGAGGAAGATGGACCGCGGCCGGAGGCTGACCGCGAGAGAGAGTGACAAAAGACAAACGGACGGAATGGCCTCGTTGGACTTTTCCATCCTGCGAAAGCGATACTCTCGTCTGAGACGATCCTTTAAATTCTCTTAAATTACTCATTCATCAAGTACCACCCCGCAGCCTCGTTGGTTTCCGTCATAATCTTGATCCTAACGCGCGAGTTCTCATCGCCGAGGCAAATTTTGCGTTTGTCACCGTCTCGATCTCGCTCGACCGACACGGTGGGCTTATTTGTCAGCGAGGCGACTCGGCGATGATCCAAAAAGCGAGAGCGTTGAGCAAAAACACTGTGAAAAATCAAACACAACAAAGAAAACACTGTGAAAAATCAAACACAACAAAGAGGCTGGGGAAAAACCTGAAAAATATATTTCGCGAATCGAGCTCTGTACGAAATATTTCGGGCCGCGGAAAAAGAGGTACCGGTTGCCGCGTTTGTCCTCCGCTCTTTAGCCTCCTTCCCTCTCTCGTTCTCTCCAGTCTGACACCCCCAGTGCGAAGACGATTTAGGGCCTGCCTCTCACCGAGGGGCCCCAAAATTCTCTCATGGTGGTCTATATCGCGGGTCTCGAGGAGCCTCTCTCCGCTCGACCATACGCACCTGTTGAATCATTCGAGAAACTTGACCCGCGTTTGAGGAAAAGAAGAAAAAAAAGCAATTTGTTTTCATTTCGCCCATTAATTTCTCCGTCCGTTTCACTCGAAAATGTGAGGAAACTCCATCGTTGATTGGAAGCTGGCGCGCTTGCAAATTCAAGATCGATTAAACGAAAAAGATACAAACGCGATTTACACGCGTTGATTTACGTTTGACAGGCGGTAAAAGATCGATCGTACCGATCGGGAATGCGAGAGGCTTTCGATTTCGAAACATCTCGAAACTGGCCTCGTCGCCGTGAGAATACGCGTATCGATTTTTTCAAACAAAAACAGCACGAAATTATTACACTGGAAACCGGTATCAGTCATCGATCCGCGATCGTGTTCCCAGCATCTCGTTTCTCCTTTGCGTATGTAAATTCCCATTAAGCCTGCGTCTTCCCCTCTGCAAAGGACGCACTCTGCTCGCCTTCGCCTCCATCAATTTTACGTCCACGTGACCATGCAGACATTCGAACAATCTGACGTATCCTCGAATCTAGTCCCATTCGAGGATATTAATTAATTCCTCCGAATCGAAGATTCACACCGAGAGTTACTCGACGACCACAACGAAGATTCGCGTAAAGTATTCCACAGTGTGTGGCAAAAAATGGCGTTTCGGAGATAAATTGTTTAATCGCAAAAAAAATCGGGAGAATCTTTGAATCGAAAAGCGTTCTCGAGTCGCCTTCGAGCATATTTAACACGACGCAGCGTCGTTTATTTCATTTTGTTCCTCGAGTGTTCCAAGCGCCGGGTATGGTGTGCGAGCTACCGTCGAAAGGTTTACGATTCTCGGGGGTTGCATCCAGTCGAGATCATTAAATCGAGAACCGATATTGGCAACGATTGTGCATTGCAGCTGCCAGCGACGCGAGCATATATACCGTTTTATATACATACATTGTACATATATCGTATGTACATGTACATATATATGCTCGAGCGAAAGTTCATGTATATTGTTCGTACACGGATATATATCTCGTCGCACACACGTCGAGGGTAGCAGTGGGTATATCTTGATGCGCGCGCGGTATCGGGAATATGCATTCTCGTATTCATAAGCGTGTGGGATAAGAGAACGACCGAGTTTCTCCTCCGCTGCAATATACACGTACATGCATACGCGAGAGGCGCGGTGCGGAGCACTAATTTGTAACCAAGTTGTCGCCCTGGTTTGACACTGCAGTAAATATGAGGGTGATAGCGTTGTATATCACGGAGCGCAGGGCTATCGCGCGCGTTTCTCGTTCCGCCCGCGCTCACGGTAACGCGGCAGCGTCCCCGCGAGTAAATGTGGGTGAGCAGAGGAAGGAGGCAGAGGTAGGTACGGATTGCGAGGCATTCGAGCTTTGTCCGCCTCCGTTTAGCACGTATATACATACCGTAGGACGTAAATAGTTCCGGAGAGAAAGTACTCTGCGAGTACTCAAACGATCCTCCGGACTCGTCAAACGCGAAGGGAAATCGTTTAAGTCGTCTTCAAACTTTTTTTTCTCCCTCCTTTCGAATTAATTCTCGTTCAAGCCCGCTGCTCGGTGAATGGAATCGAATCGGGAAACGCGTATAAAAGCGTCGGTATCGCCTGCACGCGGAAGTTTTATAATTGATTTCCGCAGCCGCGCAAAGACGCGAGAAAAATTGCGCTGGAGGAGAGGAGAGAAGAAGGAAGAAACGCGAGCCAAAGGCCTTGCGCGTTGTCGAGGGGAAAAAAAATTAATAAATACAAAAAAAAACACTGGCAAACGAGTTTTCACGTTTTTTTTCTTTATCCGCGATTAAAAATGTATCCGACAATAGAGGTCTCGCGTCAAACGTCCGAGGCAGAGAGGGCTTCCGCGCTCACCAAGCCCCGAAGTAAGGAAACCGAGAAGCTCTGTGATATATTTTTATATACTGTGAAATATATATATATATATATGTATATGCCAAGATAGTCACTGTATATAGCAGAGCATTACAGCTGTGGGCAGAAACCATGTGCCGTTCTGCTCTCGAACGTTTCAGCTGCTGGTGAGAGCAGAGGAAAAGGACCGGAGGAGGAAAATTCGTTATTAAAATTAATTATTCAGATCGGTAAAATAGCGATATAAGCGTAGGGCCAACAGTGCCGGCCGTTTCGACAAAATGAATCATAAATTGGAGCCGGTGCACGAGCCCCTTCTCGCACGGCGCATCTCTCCTTCCAGTCGACTTTTCTTCGCTCCTGGTGACTGCTCGCCCTTATACATCAACCCTCAACCCTTTGTTCCCTTGGCTTCCTTGTTTTTTATCCTTCTCTCCTTTTCCCTTAAATTATTAACCACCTTGATTTATACGTAATTATACGTGAGAAGCTTTCCTTTTTTTTTTTTGCTTTTTCCAGCACCCTGTTGGATCGTCAACGAGGGCGTCGTTGCCTCAACGCCGCCATTACCTCCGCGTACTTCCACGGTCTCTGTGCGTCATGGAGCATGACTTTTTTTACCCATAAAACTTTGTGACAAATGTTTTTTGTTCGATAAAAATCTTATAGATCCTTCCCAGCATCCCTCTCTCCCTCGCTCTTGAATTCGCTCGGAATCGCTGATTTGCATGAGCGAGAAATTCCTTCGGTTAAATCCCAAAGCCGAAATATCCTTCCTCTTTAGGCGCACACTGGAGCCAACCCCCTGCAGACCCTCGTCCTCGCTGCCCCGGTTTTCGCTCGACGAGAGACACCCCGTGCGAGTGTCTGAGTGAGTGTACGTGCTCCGCCAATCGCGAACGTCCTCGCGGTCCCGCGCTTATCCTTCCATCGAGAGCGCATTTTAATGCGAGTCTAATTTTCGATTTAATTTCGGTAAAAATCATCTCGAGCCTCTCGCTCTCTCGTGCGACTTTGCCCTTCGTTCTTGATTTTTCATCTCTTTCCATCTCATTCTCTTTTCGATCCTCCTGTATCCCCGTCTTCCCCGTGCAATCTCGTTCTATACATCCGGCTCGATTTCGCACAAAACTGGAGCGCCGGAAATTCCGGAGTCTGTGCGGGTATCGGAGGAAACTTGTACCTTCGAGTCTCTCTCTCTTTCTCTCTCGAGCTCTTTCGTTCGGCTCGTATTTGCATAACGTTTCTGCGGCCTTTTGTGTCTGAAAACGGGGTAGAACTGTGTGTGAGCACCCCGGACGGAGCATGCGGTGGTGTAAAATGCCAAGGTAAAGTGGTATTCCAAATGTCGTTGCTCCTCGTGGATTTTCCCGGTGGCTGAGGAATCATAATAATTCTTAATTAATATAATGGAAATTCTCATTCACCCGCGTCCCAACTCGAACCGGAAATCGTCCGACCGGATTTGAAACATCATCCCCAGCATCGAATCTTTGGCGATGAAAAATGTTGGGAGGATAAAAAAAGGGGTAACTCAATTTGCAGCCAATATTATTTTATCGCCGGGTATTTTTTAATTACCGCGCTTCAACGCGCCCTTCTCGTTGGCTCGCGAGGTACCCCGCGAATGACTGACTCTGGACGACCCCCCTGGGGATCACCTTCATCGCGCCGAGGACTTTGCAATTCTTATCCAGCATCCGCCTTCTTCCTCGCGGTCCACCCGAATCCCTCGAGGGAAGAAGAAGAATTTCGGCTCTGCCGACCTGCCGACCCGGCGAGCTTTCATTTTGTTCGATCGATATCGACGCGGGACAATCATTCGATCCAAGAAAAATGGACCAGTGTTGCAGCTGTGGAGGCAAAAACTTTCGATGAACGCGACCAACGCCGAGCTAAATTGCGCCTCTGAAAAGTCGACGTTTTTAACGAAATCAGCCGCGCATCCATCGAATCACCCGCGTTTGCAGCATCCAAGTTTTTCCGCCGAGTTTTTGCTGCCATCGGTGGGAAAAGCGAAACGGAAAAGTTATCTCAGAGTGCGGTGCCAGCCAGATGTCGGCCATCCCCGCAGAGGGTGTACAAAGGACTCGGTGGATGAGGAGAGCCATAAAGGGTCAGGAAAGATGTATGCGCTAATAATCGAAGAAAAAAAAAGTGTCCAATGAAAGAAATTTACGACTGGCTCTAATTAAGGAAGGGTTCTTTCGGGCTGCTGCGTGTGATAGCGCCAGCCAGCACGTGGTAGACGTTTCTCTCTCTCTCTCTTTCCATCTCCATCATTCTCCTATATTGCGCTTTGCACTCAACCCTTTATCCCCGGGCTGAAGCCTAGCAAAGCATGGTCTATTCGCCCGGAAGGATTAATTAATTCAGAATATATCAATTAAGAATAAGGTTTACTCTACTGAGAGGCGCGGCTGGCTGGTGGACGCTACAAAAGTATAATACTATATATTACACGCGCGACCCTTTTTTTTCTCACTTGTCGCAGTCTACCCTTGGCGTTTTAGCGCCACTCCCCCTCCTCCCCCGGAGTGGGAGTTCTCTCCTTTTTTTTATTGCAAATTGGACGTGAAAAATGACGCCTTGATTAATCTCGCGGATAATTTAAAAACGAAAGGGTTGTATGCCGTCGGGATACGGGGGATAAAAATTCAAGACGCGAAATTGCCAATCAACGCGCGGCGGCGGCGGCGGCGTAAGGGAAAGATGGGGAGGCGAAGGGTCGCGCGCGATGTAACGCCGAGACGAGAAGGTGACGGTGGGGAGGCTGCCCGAGCCGAGGGTGAAATGAGGATACGAGATTTAGTCGGCCATTATGCAGTTGAAAAATTATCCCTCGTTCGACATTCATCGGTCGGATGCTCGCCATCTTCTCCAATGAATTTTCATTGACATTTTCTCGGAACTTTGATCCAAGAATGATTTCACCTCGAGCACGCGGAGAGCCACGCTCGGACGTGGCCGTAAATACGCCAGGGAGTCGATAATTTAGTAAACTAATTAGCAGCCTCGCCGACAAAGCCGGAGCCATCCGGCGAGGGTCCCGCGGGTGAAGATCTCTCACCGCGAGCAACGTCTCTGTCGCCGAGAGTTTTTCGTTTTTACCAATCGTTTCTCCCGCCGGCTATTTGTCCATCCTTAATCTCACAGCCTCCGCGCTCTTCTCCGCTCTTCCACTTGGTTTTGTTCCCTCCTCGGCGTAGCTACCTCTCTCTCTCTCTCTCTCAACCTTTTTCCTCTTCATCTTTTTTGCGTATTCCTCTCATTCGTCTTTACGACTCTCCATGGACCCGCCGAGATCGCTTCCCACGGGGACGCGTGTCTCAAACAGTCCCCTCTCGTTCGTGTGTCCTCGTCCCCACACATTCGCGTCGAGGCCAGCAGCATCGCTCCAGCGGATGATCAAAGTCGCGAATCGATCGATGAATCGATGCGAGAGACATCGATGATGATCGAACCAGCGAGGAACCTGCTCGTTTTACGACAGTCGGCAGCTGGAATTTTTATGCCCAACCGACCACGTGGACGAAACATCACCAGGGTGGTATCCGACCGTACACCGGAGTAGACCAATAAAACCTATACTTGCCTAGCGATCAAAGCTGCTGTATAAAACCTTACAACGTGATAATGAACTTAAAAAGTGTCTAAAAGTAAACGCTGCTGGGGATATCGCCGCGGAATTTCAAGACAAAACGTGTGGGTCGAGAGTACAGAGACGGGCAACGACGGAGCCGCGAGCACACGCCGGTAACATCAACCGCACGTGATACAGACGCGGAGCCGGAGAAAAGGCTACGGAGACAGGAGTGAACCAGAAACCATCATAAAGGTTCGGTTTTCCCTTTGATAAACGCTCCGGGTATCCCGGTGATGTGATTCGATATACGCAAATGCACACACGGACACTATTGAATCCACGTACCGTTCGGATGGACTCTTACACATGTAGGGTGCACGGAAACGTGTGTGTACCTCGAGGTATTCAGTTTAGACGTATCATTCGGTTTCCACGGGTATTGTGCGCCCGGCGAACAAACTTCCCATTTGTTCGAGGGGCCTTGCGATCCGGCGGTACCATCGGCTTCGGCTCCTCGTGGGTGTGTTGCTGCAGAGCACGGCTGAAAGATGCTGCGCGCACCCATATCGTCGGTACGCGTACTATCAGCAGCCCGCAACGAGAGGGATGGGTAGATGGGGCTGAACTCGAACCCTTTGTGCGCCTCTTCGCAATTATTCCATAACTAGGCACACAGACTCGATGAAAAATTCATCTCCACTCCGTCCGCTGGTCCATCTGCCTGGCTAGGACCGTAGTGTTTCTAGCGGCGATTCGAAATCCCGATGTTGACCTTTTTTTTTTGGTCCAGCGTCAATGACGATGATCCTTCGATCCGAATGGCCGGGTTTCAATCGAATCTTCGTCGCCTTTCAAAAACGATTTTATCACGTGCACACCAGCGTCTGTTCGAGGGAACCCGATCTGACCAGAATGTTCTCCCAGCAGTGCGGGGATACCTTTCGCCCAACGATACCGCCGCACTGTCGAAAGAGCCGCATGTGCTGCAGAAAGTCGCATACCACTGCGGCTCATGCAGCGCCAACGGGAGCAGCGATCGGAGGACGGCAACGAGATGCCTCGATAGATTCATCGAATACTATCGAAGGAATTTCGCCAACAATCCGGGGTCCAATCGACACACGCATCGGCGCAGCCTCCGGGTGTGCTGGGAACTGGTGAAGCCGTCGCGTCTCAGCCCGGCGGTTAAGCGGCAGAGGGAGAGAGCGGCGCAAAGACGAGTCCCTACAATGCCAGTATCGCTCTTCATCCTCGCCGATTTTCTGTCCTCTTTATCCTCGATGCGTAACGACCTGCTCTCCTCGCGCGATTCCACACTCTGCTCCATCCTCTCTCTCTCTCTTTAATCCCGTGCCTTCACCCTCGTGGTATTACTTTGCAGCATTTTTCAAAGGACCGATGTAAATTCGTTACTGACTGAATTGGCTCAGAGCCAAAACGGCGCGCAAAAGAAGCGAGAAAAAAGCAAACGTCACGACAGGAGAGGGAGAGGGACAAGGCCGGTATCTCGTGTGAGAACGATTTCTCGTCGGCTTTGAATCAAGGGGCCTCCCGTACGAGCTTGATTCCCGCGGAAAAAACAACCACGATGCTGGGCGTTGTTCCCAGGATCAGCTGGCCGATTGACGACATTTCTCGGACATACCATTCTCGTACTCGACCAGCCACTCCACGGACGGGAAAAGATCGATTGATTTTTTTCCCCGCAACGATTCCCGAGTAGTACAGGACTCGCAGTCGTCTCGTCATTTTCTCCATTTTCTCTCCCTCCTGCTGTACTCTAATTCCTCGAGGATTCCAACCGACCATGCTGCTTCCGAGGCTTTTTCCAATGTCAATAACCGTATGAGAAACGTGCCTGGAGTGGCGATCAAAATCAGTCCAAACGTCAAACACCTCGTTGGAAAAGTGGCGCATAGACCGAGGCAGGTTTAACCGCGCAGCTGTAAATACCAAGAGATACATCTGACCTGCACGCCCCTTAAGCTTTTTCCTCGGCGTGCCTTGCTTCCGCGAACACGAGTAGCGATTCCTTCGTCTCCCGTCTCCCCCGTGCTCACCTGCGCTTACGCGAGTATCCAGAAAATGCCGTCAGTTCGGTATCATCACGGCCATACGTCTCATCTCGAGCATGCACACAGGTATCCCCCCCCCCCCTGAAAACCGCTCATCTTCTGGCGTCCTTGCGACTCGAGCCCTTGATGCGTTCAACCTGAACCCGGGCGATCACCTGTTATACCTGCCACATACCGGCTGCCTCTTTGCTCTCCACTTATCGCCGCGTTGCTTTCGGACAAGAACACACGGGGAATGTGGATCGCGGAGGAGCGTCGACCTTGGCTAGGTCGAGCCCGCGCATGTCTTGGCGTATGCGGTAACGATTATCGAGCCGCCTCTGTGTGTCGGAGAGACACGACAACGAGGGTGTCTCTGGACCTGCCGTTGCGATCGACTCTGCTCTCGGTACTCCCGATGATTCCGCGCGTCTTTCGTCTTCATACGCGACAAGTCGCAAGTTTGTTTTCTCCCGAATTAATCCCATCGCCGACGTATCCGCTCGCCCGAGTTTATACGGAAAGCGGGCAAGGTTCAGCTGCACCCGGAGGATGGAGATCCATTTGCGTCGGAGTGTATCGCCGACGAGATATACAGCGTACACTCGAGCAACTCGGCTTAAACCCTTCTTTCCGTTTTCTTCAGCGAGAAACGGTAGAAACGGCCAAGGGGATAAAAGAGCACATCGCTGAGCACTCGCGGAAGAAAAGCCAGCTAGATATCGAGCAGCCGAGAGAGAGAGAGAGAAAAGACGAAGAGTAGGGGGTCTCTCCGGTCCATTGTCGCGGCTAAGCACAGATTTATCGTTCCGCCCGGGACTCTCGTCCATCCCAAGGTTCTCCAGACAAGTTCCAGGATACACTCGCCCGCTCCGGAGCTTGCTCCGGTTCCCGGTAGTCGATCTCTCCACCGTGTGTACACTACGAGAGAATGTGTGCGGGCATCTCCAGCATCCAGAGTCTATACCTCCTCGTCTTTCGACCTTATATTCGCCTACATACTGCGATACTTTCGCGATACACAGGACGGGCATGGTGTGTTTAACGCTACTGCGCGCTGCCCCCTGCGGACCCTTGAGAGAAATACATTCATCGAGTATTCTATTAAGGATCCTGCACTCGGCGGATAAACCGGAAAGCGAACGAACGGTAGAGCGAGCTCCGAGCGAGCGAGTGCAAAGCGGCGAGGTACGGCAAAAGGATGGAAAGCTGAACCGGAAAAAGCTGCGAGGCTCTCTATCCTCCGCTATTTCCCCTTCCTCCGGTCCATAAGCCATCCCAGCAGCAGCCGAGATCGCGCGTCGGGGGTCTTATCTTCTCGACGTCGCGTATACTCTGTCCCCTCTCCCTCTCTCGTCCTTATCCGGAACCAATTTACCCTTCCACAAAATCTCGAAATTCGCTGCTTTCCACTGGAAAAACTCTCCGCTGGCTTTCGTTTTTTTTTTTATTCTCGAAAAACGATACACGGAATGCCCCATCCGGAAGTCCGGAATCGTTTCGTCGAATACATCCGATGCTTTTTTCGTTTCATTTTTTCCCCCCAAGGCCAGGCACCTCGTTACAACGCGCAGCTTCCGCAATTATCTCAGAGACGAGGAAAGAAAACGGCGGAGGAGACGGAAGCAGAGTTCGAAACTGAAGCAATTAGACTATTACCCATCGTGCATCGCTCCGGCGGTATAAAACGTGCGGTTGGTAGCGCGGAGAGCGTTTATCGAAGGGTGTGGCGCTGTAAAGCGCGCGCGGGCATACTTAAACGCGCTCGCGCGGCGGTTTTTCATTTTCGATGAATATTACGAAAATAATAGAGAACGCGCCGAAGACGAGGTACCCGCAACGACAAGTGTTCTCAAGACTGTCATCTATATATACACGGCTGCGAAATCCGCGCAGGTATGCAGATTCATCTCACGAAGGAAGAGACGGATGCGAGTCTTTTGAAGGATAATGACGCGCGTCGGACTCGAAGAGAGGAGAGTACGCGTTCTCCACTTGCCAGGATACATGACGAACGACGCGTCAGCCCTCCGACACGGCGTGGAGAGACGATACGCGATATTTTACAGGCTCGCAAACACGGGGAACCGGACGCGTCGACGCGCGATGGAAAAACAGAGACGGCACACAGCGCCGCGTCGTGGGCATTATTTTTTATACACGCGCGTGAACGGCCAGATGCAGCTGTCCGCCGCGATGGGTGAATTCACCTACAGTGCTGCACCGCGCGAACCTCACCTCGAGAAAACGATAATTAGCTCATTTCAATAATTGACAGGCCGCGCAGTCGTAACGCATCTGGCGCGTCCGTTTGCCGCGCGTACATCGGATGTAACAGAATACAGCAGCGGCAACAACGGAACATCCGACGCGGTGTTACGAGTGTGGAAATTGCATCACGCTGCTGGTTGCAGGGTCTTTACGCGGCGATAAAACGCGGACACCACGGGCTGATCCATCGGCGGAGGAAACACACGTGCGGGAACGCATCTATCGTTTCCTCTCGAGTTCCGGAGGCATTCCGCGGAGCATCATCTCTCCGAGAGGATCCGCGCGCTCCAGGGAAGTGGCCATAAGGCCTCTCGCACTGTTTCGAGGCTCTTTTTTTCTCGCTCTCCTTTTTTTTTTGTTCCTTGTTCTTGTTTCAACGCCGATGCGGTAACGATCCCGCGTTGGCTATCGTCTCGCAATTATCGACGCTTACGTACGCTGCCTCTCGGAAACGCGGCGGTAAAACCTCCCCGCGCGATATGTACTCTGTCCGCATCGTCGAATTGCGGTGAAAAATTGCCACTCTCGAGGCGCGCTCGTGCTCGTGCGAAATCCGATGGCTTTTCTCGCCGACGAGGGTCCGAGGGGAATGGAAAAAAGGAGGAAATCCAGAGATCGATGGACGCGTAAATAAATAAATAAATAACCGTGTAACAGAGGCTCGCGCAACAATGACCGGAAATGACGACGACCGCTCGTACGAGCGGAATGTAATACGCTCGGGTGAAAATCGTTAACGAATCAATGAGCCGCGACACGAGCACCGTAATTATTTATTACGGTATACCGAGCCGCGGAGATGTTGATGTGTTCTCGTATGTACGTACGGTGCACCTATGATTAAATGGAGTTTTCAACGCCGAGGGAATATTTAATGGCGGCTCTTGAAAAATATGGCAGTTGAAGAGATAATCACGGGTTATTATATTGATTAGGATGCTCGCGAGTGTATGTACGTGTACATTTGCTTAGTTGAGCATCGAGCGCTCGCACCGAGCGCTCGATCCATTTGTGAACTTCTCGGCGAGGTGTTACACAATTTCCGATCATTTACACCTCTCGTGCATACTTGTTTGATGCTGGAAAATAGCAAATTGTCACTGGCATGATTGTTCGCCACTCGGAAATGGGTATAATCTGAAATTTTCATACTGCGGTTGAAGCAGGAGTGAAAATTCAACGTGTTTTGCAATCAGCGGGAAATTTCCGGTCGGATAGGCGCTTGAAGTATCGAAAAATGAAAAAAAAAAAATTTACTCCATTTTTCGCCACTTTTCCAGAATCGGCGAAAAGTCGAGATTTCGAAAGGCCGTAACTTTGGTTCTAATTGAGCTACGTAGATTTTTTGGGGGGGTTTTGAAGAGCCCTCGAGTAGACTCGAAGAATGGCGCAAGTTTCATCCAGATAGCTATATTCCTTCACCCTCAAAATCGATGTTGAAAATCGACGAAAAAAACGCAAAGGGGTATGTATGGGAAAATTGGCGAAAATCGATGGTCCAACTTGAAAAATCCGCCAAAAATCGAGAAATCAAGATATCTCGGTAAACCAAACGGCATTTTGAAGCTATAACAATTGCCAAGAGAACAAGCGCAAGTTTGAGTATCTACCTCAAAGGGGAAAAAAATGGCAATCATTTTACCGAACCGACCCAATATGGCAAAATTGGCAAAAAGTTTTTTTCTTCAAAAATTATTTTTAATGCTCCATATCGATGTATTTTGTCCCGCTGATTACGAAAAACACCGGTATTTCATCGGAAACTCAATAATTCAGCCGAAAAGTTCTTTTGCGAAAAAAATTATCGCTGAAACGAAGAAGCCAAGACACTTTTCGCGGAGAATTTATTCGCCCGTACGTCTTTGGTTGCGGGGATCGAAATAATTCAAAAAAGCATTACGCAAGTGTTATACATCATCGTTATTACCAGCGTTCGTCTCGGTTTAACGTTTGACGATAGAGCGTACGAAGATTGAGACGCGTGTTCTCTTCTAACGCTCGCGGATACTTTTCTTTGGGTGGTCGAGGTTTAAACGCGCGGAGCAGCAGAGCCGAGTGAAGCTTTACGACCGTTTTATACACGTATGCATGAGCGTGTACCAAGCTCCATGTGCGCACTGTCTTACTGCCAGTTGCGTTATTTATTTCATAAACAAAGTTCCACGCTGGAACGCACGTACAAGCCACCCTGGGAAGAACAGAGACGAGAACAAAAAAAGGATGACGAGAAAAAGTGGTGAAAAAAAGCCGAGAAAATAGCCCGGACGATATATCAGGAAAGTTTCGTCGGTCCTGGCCGAGTTTGACGTCTTTAAAACGCGAGAGAAACGATGCCCGTGCACGAGCCCTGAAAACACCCTCACCTCGCTGCGAGTCTCTCGACGTTCCACCTTCCGCCTCCTTTTTAACATCGCGATTCGACCGCTGAATAGATCGAACGCGAATTCAAACGAGTACAACAATAAACAAATACCCGCGTGTGTACTCTCGAGTTCAACACAGCGCCGGCGGTTTAACGTACGATAATTCCGTATTCGCCTTACGAGTTTCAACAAAAATCGATCTCGTTCGTTATCTTCCCGGTCACGAATATGTCACACCGCGCACGCGAGCTCTCTTCGATCCCGAAGCGATAATTACCGACCTCTCCCGCGTTCCTCCGGCAATTTTTCATCCGCCGCCTGGTGGCACCATTGTACGAGAAGAGTCTATCAAAAAAATGTTTGATTCCCGTCTTTTTTTCTAATCGACGACAATCGACGATCCATCGGACGCTGGAACACATCGCGGATTGCAGATTTCGCGATGTCGAGGAATTTCCTTTCGATTTCGAAATGTGTATCACACCGACGTACCGGTATTTCGCGGTAGTGGTGATGGTAGCGGCGGTTGTGCAATATTTTTTCCCCCATTTTTTGTTCTTCATCAAATTAGTCATGTAATTTATTCATGCGCATTGGGATTAGCCCGGTGCAAGGGCGATCTTCAGTGCATTCTGGCACGCCACCGTTTCGCGTTATATCCCGTGCATGATAATTACAACGATAATGAGGGTTTACGATAGAAGCGTCGCCGCTGCCGTGTTCCGCCGCTACCGTTGGCCGTTCGAGCTGTGCGCGAGGGATACATTCTCGCCGGCGGTTTATTTTCCGCAGTGGAACACGAGGATCGTTCGTTGCACTGCGTGTACCCTGCCGTCGTGAGATCCTCTCGGGGAAGGAAAAATGACGAGAACGTCACTGCGGGACTGCTGAAACATCGCATTAGGGTGGTCGAAAGAGAGCCAACAAACTCCGAGAGAACAAATTAATCTGACACATTTTTTTCTCGTTTCGCAAACGCGAATCAATCTCCCCAACTCCGTCCAGCTGATTTAACGTTAATTGCAACCATCGATCTTTTTTTATCGTCCAAATCGGAAAGAACGAAAGAAGAATCGCGTGAGCGAAAATCGCGGCTTCTTCGTGACGGAAACTCGAGTCGTGCATTCGCAGCGTCGATCTTCGATGACGGAAAGACAGACGGAGAGGCTGAAAATTTCTACTCGAAATATAAATTCCCGCGAATACTCGAACAACGCTGGATTATTCACGTTTGTCCTCGCGTTTGCGGAGACGTGTAATGCACGATAAAATGCAAGGTTAATCCTCCATCTGCCGAGGACTTTGTCCAAGCCCGTGCGCACCGACGGGCAATCGGATATCAAAGTAGGTTAATAAACGGGTCGCTCCTCCGATGCTGCTCAATTCCCATAGAACCGATCGGGCGTACACGCGGATCACGCGAGCGGCGGATGTTACACGCGACCGATCGCGCACGCATCTGTGCGAGGAATCGAGCGGCGATGCGAGATCGATGGCGTTCGGAATCGTCGATTCAAAATCCAGATTGTCGGACGGTATTCACCGCGAAATAAAAATAAAAAAATCCTCCAACCCTGGGCCGAGAATTCGCGGATCCTCGCGACCAAAAAAGAAAAGAATCGAGCCCGATAAATCGGACGAACACGAAAAAAAAAAAAAAACGAAGAAAACAGGCGAGGTGCGGCGCGAATTTAATATTTATCGTGTGCGCAGTTGCCAACGTCGAAATCTTTGGATTAATATTCAATTTATGATATCCCCGCCCGAGGCGGCTGATATATAATAAAGTATTGTGTTCTATTTTAACGTCACGGGTACTTTAATTCAATGAATATTCCCGTTTGTGAATTATTATCTCTCTGGGGTATCGACCCCGATCGATAGAGCGCACCGATCTCTGCAGCTGTAGTGCCTGCTATATATTACGTATATACATGTGTATATATGTATATAAATATCGCGGTGAGACGCAACGAACGGCGCTATCGATCCCCCTGCGTTGTTTCGGTGCATCAGCGGAGAGTGCAGCACACACTGAGACGCACATTTGCACGTACACGGACGCACACAGCTCGTCGCCACGGGCAGGTGTAGCAATTAAAAGTCTCACGTATACACGCGTGTACAAACGAACGTTCACGTACACCTAATATATACAGAAAACGAGGAGGATCGAACCGACGGTCATTTGTTTCCCTGACGATCTTGACGTGCATCTTTTCACGGGCTGTTTTGTTCCCTTTTTCTTTTTTTTTTCCACCATCACCATCGCCAGAGCGGTGCATGTCGGGATCCTCGATCATCGAAGGATGACCAAAAGTATCCACGAAAGACGAGTATTTTTTCAAACACATTATTATCGTCGATTCTCGGATCGGAACAGGACGGAAGCAGAGTGTGGAATTTGAAATCGAACGGAAATCGATGGTAGAAAGATTCCTCGAGGGGCGAGGGAGTCTCTAACGACGACGCGGAAGCCCGGCGAGCGGGGGTGGCGCTCTGTAGGTCCGAAAGGGTAACAGGTGGTCGGACAGGAAACGCACACCGTGCGAGAGCAGATCCTGGGCGTGAGTGCTTGGCGTAACTCTGGCTATACCGAATCTCACACACACACGCGTACACGAATGTGCATATAAATAAATATATACGTGTGTAAACATACGTACATGCGTTTGGAGGATGCAGAGGGCGCTGCGTGCACTCTGCGACCGAATGATTCATCTCCACCACCAGCAGGACTCTGCGGTACAGCGTATGCACAAATGTGTGTATATGCACGCGTAAATAACTCGCGTATGATTATATACATGTGTATATATATATATATACTTTAAAGTATATATATACATATATATACTTTATATATATATACTTTAAAGTATATATATACGAGCGTAGCGCGACATGCTCATCCCGAGTCATTTCGAGCGTGACGTTTCTCCGAGTTTCACTCCCGCGCGTATTACACTCTCGATGCTGCACGCGCATCCCGCGCATGAGATTTTTCATTTCCTTTCCGCCATGATTTCCACGAATCATCATTCTCGTCCACCGAATCGAGAGCTCCCATTACATGTGTGTGTGTGTATATCGCCATTGTACGGATCTAATGAGCGAATCTTAATCTTCATATCGTAATCTCCTTTGAGAATGTACGGGATGACCCAAAAGTGGATGCTGTTCAATCGATCCTCCGTGGACCGAGATTCGTCAGGCTCCAGACGCGAAAAAACGACTCCGAAACGCGTTTCCGGTTCCAGCGAAGGTTCGTTCGAAATCTAGATCGCATCGACGTCGATTTTTGAACGACCCTGTACATCGCTTCTCCGTTCGGAGCCAATTAGAGTTTGTACGAGTTCAAGGGGATTCGGACGTGGAAAAAGAACGCATGTATTATTTATATACGCGATATTCGTGTTTCTCTCGATTATTACGAGAAACGGACGAATCCACGGACGATTTAACAATGAAAAAATTATCATTTTGGGTCATGGAAGACGAGGATTGTCCTTCGAGAGTGTTTCGACCGTTTGAGCGGTGTTTCTCGAGGTTTTTATTCTCGGGTAATAAAAATCGTGGGATTTCGATGGAACAAATCGGAAAATTTTCCATCACCGTTGTGAAAATTCTTTCGAAAAAATGCTCTCCAAAAAAAATACGTTTTTAAACGACTGTATAACAAAGTACACGAAAAAAAAGGTCATTCTCTCGAAGCCAATTATTTCCCACATTAAATTCCTGAAGACGATCTCGGCGATAAAACGGCGAGTCATCCTCGATGGAAAACAATGAGGAAGGGACGAGGAATCGAGGGGAAATTGGCGTTGGCGGGAGGAAAAGAGAGGCAATAAGCGGGCGAAACGTGAGCGAAGGGAGAAATGGCGGCTGCCCCGTACGTGTGAATATTTCGAACGATTCTCCAGGAGTGACAACCGCGGAGGAAAGAAACGACGGTGAACGAACAGGGGAGCGATCGTATTGCTTATTTACCGGAGGGAGCGAAGGAAGAAGTCACTTCCGGCGGATACCTGTCATTTTTTCGTCCTTTTCTTTTCCTTTTTCGTCACAATCGCGACAATCAAGGCGTCATAGGAGTCGCAACCGTTGGTTATCGCGAGTCCTCTTCGAGAGAGGGACACTCGCCGCTGATGCTTCGTCGGCGCACGAAATCACCATCGTTAAATGTGTCTTTACATACTTTTATGTATATCGTATCGATAATGATCTTTAACCGTTGCACATACTCACGAGGTTGAATACGTTTCTTCACCTTCATCGGAGGGCTGAAGAAAGAAAAAAAAGAAAAACGAGTCCGAGCAGGCAGCCGCGCGAGTCGCCCTTTTGCCGCTCGAAACGACTTAATCGCTCCTCGTATTTCATCATCGTCCTCACCGCAGAGTCATCGGCTCGTACGTCGTCATTTCGTTAAATTGTACGCGACAAGCCTGCAGGCGAAATTAAAAAGAAAAACGCTGCGGTTTTTTTTTATTTTCCAACGCACGATGCAATTTCAGATTACGAGTTTCGGGCGTTGGATGGCTTCAATTCGTTGCGTTGTTCGTCGGAGATAAGATCGATCGAAAAACACGAAAATCGTCAATTTGGTGGTCATTTTTTTGCGATCTTGCCGATTTTGAAAAGTACGAAACGCTCCATTCGCGGTGTACTCTGTTGATACACTATATGTACTGTCAATACTGTACATATGTACGTATGTAGGTACATAAATTCATAAATAACAGCACAGTAGCAGCGTGGACCTTAAACGATTTTCGCGCGAGACACGCAGAGCTCTTTCGTGTGTGCCGTGTGAGCCCACGGTCTTTCGGACGGTGGTGTCTGGTGGGCGTGCGTTCACGCCTACTAATTACGATTCTATACGTCGTTATATGGTCACTGAAAACAGCCAAGAGAGAGAAAGGGAGAGAGAGAGAGAGAGAAAAAGTGAGAGGAAGACAATTTTAGCGAGGCGCGGTAACGAGAAAAACCAACAGTCTCGAGCATTTATTCCTGCGAATAAAAAATTGCTCATCAAAGATGAACGATAAATCTTCGATAATCCGAATTTATCGATCGATATTCGTCGCTGTACGAAATTAAAAGACAGTCCGTTCGATTTCCGCGGTCGTCCTCCGTGGCTCCCCCTCGTGAGAAACGGTGGGAGATGCAGAGACGGGGAGAAAAAACAGGGGTAAGTGCAGGGAAAGAGTGGACGAGGAAGGGAGATAATTACATTCGTGAACACACTCGAGAGTGACACAAAAAGCCGTATCTCGATGCAAAGACGACGGAGAGCTCGTAAGAGCAGATCACAAACGACGAACGGACCGTCGTGTGTTCCGAGCGCGGCCGTAACTCGTTAATTATAGACCGCCGCTGATTGATCTTCGGCCCACGAGGCGGTATAATACACATCCCAGATTCTCTTTCGCTCGGGAACATATTGTTTTTCTCATCTCCCGCCCGTACTCTCTCGTGAATACACGCGAAGATGCACACGGCTGTATACCGCGTACAGTATGTGCATAACGCGAAAAAAGATGAGTTTTAAGGCTGCTTTTTCCTTTGCGGCACCGCGTCGAGAAAAAGGCCGAACGCAAACACCCTGTCGATATAACATCCACAGCCACCAGCCGGCGTGCGAGAGCGAGGCACGCGTTCTTTATACTCTTTTTTCCGCTTTTTTTGCCATTTATTTTTGACAGGCCGGACTAGCGAGGATGGAAAAAAATTAATTGGAAAATGCCTGAACGCGTGTTCTGGTATTATCCACGCAGGCCTACAGTGCGTGCCAAAAATGGAGGCTGGACATTTAAACGCCGCATCGGGGATGAAATTCCAAGTCGAAGAGTCTCGAAGCACTTTTCGATCCGACCAATTCTCGCAGAGTCGTCGGTCGATACTCGTACGTCGATAGTCGTCGGAAAAAAAATACTCAAAATTGAGTAAATTATCGACGGGAAACTTTGGGACACCCAGTGTACTCGGTCATCTCATCTCTCGTTCTGCATTAGTTCTTTCGAGCTCCAGGCTCATGATCCTTCTCACCTCGAGGCGCAAAAGCATCCGTCGGTTTTTTCTATTTTTTTTTCTTTTCTTAACGAGATGTAAAACATTAGAGTGTCAAAGGCAAAAGACAGCCGGGTATGCCCGAGTGTGTGACTCATCGGAGCACACACACACACACACGGGACGGCGGAGAAGAACCGAAGATTAAAGTAAAACCTTTGCTCTCTCGTTGCTAGTCGCGTTTACACGTGTATATGCGGACACTTTCCGTGTGTACGGAAAATTCGATTTGCACGAACGGGCGAAAAAGGAGATTGTACTCTCGCGCGGTACGTTCGGAGAGAAAGAAGCCAGAGTGTTTTCCTTCCTCCGTCGTACATGCGTGCGCTTATCGCTGGAAAAGTAATCGTATGCAGATTTTCCGTGTCACTCGCTGATATAGAAATGCTCGGAAAATCGATGGGAAAACCGTCTCGTTATTCGCGCGATAAATCTTCGTCTCCATTTTTTTTATCGCCTCGATCTTCCCCCTCGGACTCGACACTAATTTTCTCGCGAATAACGATGACAATCTCGATGAAAAATCGGTTCGATCCATCGGGACGCGTGCGAGGGACAAAGGAACGCAGGTGCGTGGAGCAAAAAATCAGCAGCAAGGTGGACAGCAGCCTCTCTCTGCTGCTCCGTACCATATCGAATTCCTGATTCGGCAGATTCGTTGTTTTCTTCCTCTCCCTCCCGCCTTTTTCCCAGTCGGCCGACTTGTCGTTGATGAAAGAACGATGGAATCGCTTCGACTGTTGGTGCAATTTGCAAGGTGTGCAACGCGAGAGAGTCGCATTAGTCAAGCCCACCTATCGCTTCAGTGGAATCGCGTAACGGGCTGTGCTCATCCTCGCGTTTTTTTCCTCTTTCGCGCTTCGCCTTTCTCGCGCACACACATTGTACAGCTCTCGCACTCTGCTCTCGTATATCGCGAGGAGACTTTAACGATCTGATTAATTATCGCGGAAAACCGCACAGGAATCCGAGGGAAAAATTCGAGACAAGATCGAGACAATTAAAGAGAATAATAATCGACGATAGTCGTATCGAGCGGCGCTTTTTCCTCGAGATCCCAAAGAGTTTTCTCCTCCAGAGTCCATGTTTTTTTTTTTTCTCGTATTCGCATCCGACAAAAGCGCAGAATCGATATGGCGTTGAGATAAGAAAAATCATTACCCGCGATACGAGCGATGCGCTCATTTTTCTTTTCTTCTGCCTCTCGCACACGTATCGTGTACGCGAGTCTCGTGTGTGTGTGTGTGTGTGCAGTTTACACACGATAATCACAGTCGAGAGCGATAATTTCGTAATTAGTGACACGAATACGCGCTCCTTTTTCCTTTTCCATACGGAAATCTCCTCGATATGTGGTGTAGACGCACACAAACGATATTTTATACTCGATATTTGCCGGTGAAACACAGCGCGATATTTAATAGCCAGCAGCGCTGTTCTTTATTGGCTGGCAAAATCGCAAAAGGGATCTCGCTTTTGCGATACTCCCAAACGCACACGCGCGCGCACGACGGCATTAGTCGGTGTATAATTCTTCGGGAGGATTTCCGGACGATCGTAACTCCCGCATGAGCGCACCGCAGCGGTGAAAGCTGCGGACTGCTGTACGGAATTGATTTTTGCTTCGGAGCCGCGTGTCCCCTGCCTGACGTTTCGCGTTTCTTCGCGTCCTCGCGGCCGCGTTACGCTCCTCCGAGCGGACATCGGAGGGCGAAAAAGGGCTCAACTCGCGTGGGATTTTCAGCGCGAGATTATCGGCGCGCGACCTTTTGCACGTCGGAATGTCGTACGTGTAAAGTCGAACGGAAATATATACACGCGAATGAAGGAGAAAAGAGATTGAAAAAAAAAGAAAAGACGCGGTAATGGTGTGTGGAGAAAACGAAGAAAATGAACGAGGAAAAAAAAGGAGCGAGAGAACGATGTATGAACAGCCGATAAAATCTTTTCGTGCTAATAATTACTGCATTAATCAGGAGCAGACTGTTCGAGTCGCGAGGGTGCACGTACGGGGTGTCCCCGAGACTCGGCGTTGACGGCTCGCGCCTGCATTCGGGAGGAAATTTCGAGTCGAAATGTACTTTGGCGTTTTTTCGTACGACCAGAATCCAACGAGCTACGGATCTTCGAAGCGCCAGCCAACCGGACGCGCGCACTCCCCTCTCCCGCGCGCGGCTATTGGTCCAACTGTATGGATCGATAACTCCTCGGGGATTCGTCGGATCGGAAAGTGCTCGGAGACTTTTCGCCTTGGAATTTTATCCCCTATCTCGATCCACGTTATCAGCACCTTACATTCCGAGACACCCCGTATGCGCTCGGTAAAGCGGTACACACGCTTTTCAATGCCTTTCGCTACACGCTCATCATCGTACTCGCACATTGCCGGCACTCTCCTCTATACACACAAACGTAAGAGAGGTGCAGGAACGCAAACAACACACACGATAAATACAGATATATCGGGAGTATCCGTCGCGTTAAACGACGCGAGGGGACTAATGCGTTATGAAGAAGATACATAGAGATACGAGAGAGAGAGAGAGAGGGAGGCTGCGAAGAAGATGAGTCCTCTGTTGCGGATGGTGAGAAGAGTACACACGGCAATGTCTCGAGGCTCGATTTTCCATGATGCTCCGAGCATATTAGCACGAGCTTTGATGCAGTCTCTCGGAGAAATGCACCGCATTCAGGCAGACGTTATATACACACGATATACATATTTATTTATAAACACACACGAGTCGAGTTTGGAATACTCTCTGCCCCGTTTCGTCCTGCCGTCGCGCGATGCGCGCATATTTTCAACCGTAGAAAAGAAAAAGTACGATGCTTTTGGAGCTTTTCTCCGAGACAGCGAAAACGATCTCAAAAGCTCTTGGCTCTTCGATTCCTCCGATAAACCGATACAAACGCACGCGCGCGTCTACCGAGAAGAATTCCGCGACGTCGTTAAAACACAACCGTAAAAATCGTCGGGAGGGAGGGGGAGGAAAATTTAATCAGAGTATAAAGCTATAGATTGGATAATAACAATAAACGAGGATTCGATGCCTCAACGCGATATACGAGCCGCACAGCCGGTGGAGTATCAATCCATATTTATATCCCCGCCATACCACTATATCACAATTACTGCTAATTACTAATTACGGCGTCGTAAATCACGATCGTTTATGGCATCTCGCGAGGCCCATCTTTGTTTCACTCCGAATCTCTCCGCGCTCTTCGCTCTCACGTGCAAAAGCTTTCCTCGACTCTTGGCCTCCTCTCCTTCGAACGCCGAATACGATTTGCTCAAAAATTCGAGACAACGCGCTCTTTTTGTTGTTCAAACGTGTGGCGAAACGTTGCGAGAGTCGATGGAATATTTATCTCAATTTTTACGGAATTTTGACGAAACTTTTGCGGTATCGCCCGCGACCGTACGCAACTTGGCATCGCCGTCCGTGCTCCGGACTCGATTTTCTCACTGAAATTCACGCGTTCTACCGTGTCGAAAATGTTTCTGAATGTCCGACGTGCAGAGCGGAGAGAGCTCGTTAACAAAACGCGCGAACCGTTCGAACGTCTGCACACACTCATGCAGACGTCGACGTTTCGAGGAGTGAAACGTTCACGTGTGTACGTACGCGGCCGCTGCGTTTCAATTATTTTAGAGAACATTAGCAAAGTCGCGAGGAAACGCTTCGACGAAGCCCGCGTTTGTGCCCGACTCGAGGAACATTGAATTCATATTGTGTGTACACACACACAGACACACTTGGGTAAAAGAGAGTACACGCACGCAGTTTGCGTGTGAGTTCGTTAATGTCCCGACAATCGAGAAGACAGACCCGTTAACGAGCGAGGGTCACGTTCGCGGGTAAAGCGCGAACGATGAACTCGGCACGGTGAACAAGAGACGACGATTTTTCTGCGCCACGATCGGTTTCGCATCGCGAAAATTCATCGTTTCGAGGATTTTCTTCGGAAAGATCATCGAGGATGAGTGCACACGAATAAAGATGAAAAAAAAGGCAAAAATAAATAGAGCGATCTCAAAAATTTGAGAGAATCTCAAGCGGAAGGGGAACGAATTTTCGAGAGGAGCAGGAGTGCGTAAGAAGAATATACGCGAGGCGGTTCGCTGGGAGAGAGGCAGAGGAAAAAAGGAGGACGAAAAATAACGTATATCCCCTTAATTGTCGCCATGTTTCATCCCCGAGAGCGGCAACAATGTGGCCTCAAAGTTTCGCCGCTCCGCTCCTTCGACGATCCTCCTCCGTGTGCTGGCGGAGAGAAAAGCCAAAAGGGTTGTTGTCGTGCACGTTATAAAAGGCTTGTAACGCCTCGGACAGGCGCGCGCGCGCTCTTGCCCTTTGCCGTATCAAAAGAACTCATTATTGATGGCGTATTGAAACGGTATGAGCGCGGTGATAAAACGAGCCCGGCCTACGGCACCACGGAGGTCTCCACTTAACGTCCAACGTTATATATGGCGAGTGCATATACCGGGTGGGAGTGCACACGTGTGTGCGTGTGTTTCTCCTTTTTTTGCTTCATTTTATACACTCGTAGATGCATATATTCGCCGCGAGAGCGCGAATAGCGCCAAGGGACTCTGCAGAGCCCGTTGCTCTTCATTCTTCGAGGCCCCACACACCGGACATGGACTCGAATATATTATCTCATACGAATATACGTTCGCGCGAAATGGCCACTTTGTTTTCTTCGGTCCAGCGCGATCTCGGCTCTCCGCACGCAGCGCCGCATCCCCCGATGTATATCGCGATCCTAGGAAATATACGCCGTATATCTCGATTTCGAAATTTATCGACAGACGACCGAGGGAAAGAATAAGCAAAAAAAAAATAAGGGAAAATCAAAAGAGGGAAGAAGGAGAAGAGGAGACGGAAAGTTTCACGCCGTACGATATTAGTTAGCCCCGGAGGGATATAAAGAACGAAAGACTCGGTGATGAACGATCCTCACCGCGCGCGCTCGATGGGAAGAAGCATCTTCTCTCCCGCGCGTCTGTGTTTTCGTTCCTCGCGACGTTCCGACGCGAGACATTTTAAACACGGGAGATATAGAGATAAATCAGCGGGTATAATTTCGTACGGTCTCTTGAGCCATTTGGATAAATACGATACGAGCATGCAAATGTGTCTGTAATATTTGAGCGAGTCGGAGTTTGCGTCGCGAGAGACGCTCGGACGCGATGGAAAAATGATTGTCCCTGCGTGGCCCTTTTGCGCGTACACGCGCACGCCAGAGAGAGAGCAATGGTTCGTAAATTAAGCAATTTTGCTAATGATATTCTCGCGCGTGGCTCGTATTTTAGTCTCCTCACTGGCACACTGGCACTCTGCTTCGGACCGTTCCGAGAGTCCCACCGATCTTTATTCATCTCCGTTCATCTCGCGCGAGCCCACAGCATCCGACTATCGGCGTCTCGCGTCTCTCCTCACCACGCTGGACCAGAGTACGGCTTCTTCTTTCCACGTGTGTATGTTTTACCTCGGTGTTGCTCCTCGCGGACCTCCTCGAGGATCGTTTAACTGCCGTTGTATTTCATCGCTGGAGATACCGATAGTCGAAGCGTCATCTCCAAGTACACAGCGGAGACTCGCCATAACGGACGTCCTCGCTTTTACAATGTTGCTCGTGGTTCTGTAAAACCGTGCCTATAGCGCTTTTGCCAACTTTGAAAGAATCGATTTTTCGAGCGAATTCAGTTTTTTTCGAGCGTAACGCGAGAAGAAGTCGCTTTTCCGCGGGCGTGCAAAGCTCGAGATTTCGTCGTGACCGGGAGGAACGTACGAGATCTCTTTTGGTCCATCATCCTCTTTGTCTCCGCACTTTTTTTCTCTCTCCCTTCCTCAAGGGAGAGAAGCTGTACGACATTATATGGGTAACCTCGCTCTCGGCGATATAACCCGCACGGTCCTTCTCTCATTTTATTTTCACCGGGATTACTCCTCGTCATATTTCAGATTGGGATTTGCGAACCATCGCCCCTTTGTATTAATAACGAGTGCTCTGCCCCGCCGCTATATCCACGTTCCATTCCTCCTGCTGTGTATATTCCTTTCGCCGTCGTCGTCGTCGTCGTCGTTTTCCCTCGGCCGTGCGCGATTCCTATACGGGTTCCTCCAACCCCCTTCGTGACACTCGCACAGCATCCGATTCCGCCCTCGCCGCGCGCACAAACACATCTCACCAGAGAGCCAAAAAAGGAGGAAGGGAGAGAAATCGTGGCCTGTTTTTGTTTAAACGAAATGAGGGTACGTTTAAATCTTGGGATTATGAAGAAAGAGCGTGTCGCTCGCGCGCGCAGCATCCCTCTTCCTCCCCTGGACCAAATCTCTCTCTCTCTCTCTCTCTTCTCGTCTTTTACCATTCTTTTCCTCTCGCCTTTGTCCCACGATCTTTCAAAGAGACCCGTTCTTCTCCTCGATTCCACTCGCGACGAATAATCGCAGAGAAAAAATACATCGAGTTCCCTGCAATCTAACCACCGATCGTGCGACCTGTGAGACGAATCTCCAATTCCCCCAATTCCTCACTTACATCTCGATGCTGCTCAAGAGTACCATTTAATTCGTCCATCTTTTATCGTCGAGTACACACACACACACACACCGCACACCTTGTACAAACGTCCGAGACCAGGCGTCTCCCGCGGGTACACCGTTCCTGCTGCTGCGAATCTTCGAGTGTGGGTGAGAGAAACGAAGGTGGAAGTACGTCCGGGAGGAGCGAGGTCAAAGGTGAGAGGGTTAATGGATGAATCGCCGGATATTCCGTCCGGGCGCTCTCTAAAAGAATTCATACAGCCAGCGATCGAGTCAAAGAAAAAGCCTATTCCTCAATTAATATAGATTACCCTTAATTGTATATTTATCTATTAATACAAATAACGTGGAACGACAAACGCCGGGTACCGAGACGAATGCCAGCAGCAGCGAACACGAGAGCACATCCCAACGTCTGATTCCTCGTAATCGACCGCCGACGAGATTATAAATTGATTGATGCTCTCTGATATATACCCGCCAGCGCGTCAAGCCTCCCCGCCGTCATCAATAATCAAATTATTCGCTGCCGTCTTCGATAAATTGACAGTCATTCCATTATCCGCCCTATTATATTCTCGGCTGTAACTTTGAGTCAAATATACCCGAGTACGGACCAAGATCTTTGCGATGAGAACGTATAGAGTCGAAACTCGAGTCTGCCTCATCGGGTCGATTTAAAAACGTCGCGACAAAATTAAAGTGTTTCGAAGAGGACTGCCGCTGCGGGATGCTGCCGCATCGGTATCGGACGTCGAGTCAGTTTCCTCGTTTGACATTTTCATACATTGTAGCATGAAAATCGAGCGCTGACGATGAAAAGGTCACGCGTGACGATTATCGAAAACGTCGAATCCCATTAGTTACGCCCTTTTGACGAATACCAATCGACATTACCGTACATTCTTTCAGCGACAAGAGAGCAAATGAAAGCTTCGACTTATCCCTCGGCTCGGGGGTTTCTGATTGAATGGCTCTGCGCCGACGGCACTCGGAAGAGAAGGCAGGGGGGGTGCTTTTCGCTTTTCTCTCCCCGCTGAAATATCCTCATCTATATCTCTTATCCCTTCACCCCCGGAGCATATCGGTCTTTTCGTTTGATTCGCGAACGAACCAAAGAGCATCTGCATACATTTATATGTTTATATACTATAAATATATATGTATGTACTTGTAAAATATCGTATATATACAGTGATGAGGGGTGGAAGAGGTTTCGGCGACATTTGAGTATCCGAAATCCCCAATATTTTTAAAAGCACGTAGCTCTCGGGGTGGATCGACTTTCTCCGTCGCGGATCTCGCTGGTGGTATTTCTGTGTTTTGTGTACTTGTGTGTATAGATTTTTTTTTTCTTTTTTTTTTGCGGTTGTGCGACGCGCACTTTGAACACGCGAAACGAGTGACTGAACGGATATATAGGCAAGGATTTCGAGGGATGAAGTATCGAAGACGGATAGAGGGAAGAAACGAGGACCGAACGGAGGGTTGAGGCCGCACTCACTCACTTATACGCCGCGATCCCTCTCGCTCTGTTCTTGTCCTTTGCTTCTTCCCGGTTCCTTCTCCATGTGCCCCGCATTTCTGTACAACGAGACGAGGAGAGCGAGAGAGCCACTGCCTTCAAAGGCTCTCTCCGTGTATACACTCGCGCGCGTTCGCGCGGCCATTAAAATACGAATGATAATTATAAGAGCGACGGCGGAATGATCAGTCCGGACGCGAGTGTGAGCGATCGTCCGTATCGCAGCCCAGCGACTGCCCTTTATGAGCACACCCCTTTGCAAACCCATTTTCTCTACCTCTTTCTCCCTCCTTCTCTCGAGTCACCCTTTTTTTTAGGATCTCTCTGTACGCCCTGAGACTCGAGGAGGAAAAGTCGACATTTTCGAGATCGTTGAAAGCGTTTTTTTCGGTTTTTCGCACTGAATTATCGAGATTTTGGTACAGTATCGGTGTGATTCGTAATTGGAGGGGAAAAACACGTCGATGTGGGCTGGAAAAATTCATTTTTGAAATTCAGGATTTTTCGTCATTTTTTGCGGAAAGGAGTTTGTTTACTAAAATGCTCGCCATTTTTTTCCACGATGAGGTAGACACTCCAGACTGCGCTTGTTCTCTTCGCAATTGATTACTCTTCAAAATGCCGTTTGGTTCATGTGGATATCTCGATTTTTCGATTTTTGGCGGATTTTTCAAGTTGCACCATCGATTTTCGCCAATTTTCCCATACATACCCCTTTGCGTTTTTTTCGCCGATTTTCAACCTCGATTTTGAGGGTGAAGGAATTTAGCTAGCGGCATGTAACTTGCGCCATTCTTCGAGTCTACTCGAGGGCTCTTCAAAACCCCCCCAAAAAATCTACGTAGCTCAATTAGAACCAGAGTTACGGCCTTTCGAAATCTCGACTTTTCGCCGATTCTGGAAAAGTGGCGAAAAATGGAGTAAAATTTTTTTTTCATTTTTCGATGCTCAAAGTGCCTATCCGCACTAGATTCTTCGGTGCGTCGACCCGACTTTTACATTTCTCACCTCCTCTTTTCAATTACGCCAGTCGCTATCGGAACGCATTTCAGACTTTCGAACGGAGGGATTTTCTCTACCGTAACTGTACAGCAAAGTGGAAAAAAAACGTTCGAGTCACTCGAGAGTGCGAGAAAATCGAAAGAAATGGTCAGATTTAGAAAAACAAAAAGACCATACACGCACAGTCCACCAGCGCAACACACACACCGAGTTTAATGCTTGACACGCCGTCCGACTTCTTCGAGAATGTTCAACGGAGCGACTAGCGATAAACGTCAAAGCCTATTGTGAAGTAATAATGTTAGATTTAAAGATAATTGTGTCCGGTCGCGTTCGAAGAGGCTTCCATTTTATTTTTTCGAAAAAATAACCAGAAAAAAAGAAAAAATCACGTCCGTCACCTCTCTCGGCACCTCCCGGATCTTTAACGCCTCAGAGTTCACCCATCACTCGTTTCGCGTCTCAAACTCGCGATAAAAAGGGCGTATCCAGCATTGAATTCGAGAGACGCCACGCGGCCTTATGGGAATGTGTGAAACGCGAGAGAAAAAGAGAGAGAGACAGCGAGAGGCTCCTCCGTCTCTCTCCGCTGCAGTCGAACGAGCGACAAGTGTCGCGCGAGCGAGCGAGCGAACGAACGAAGCGTCTCGCGGATAGAGCCGGTGATTGCTCGTTAGCGCAGCTACGGCCCCGTGTCTGTCACGAAATCGCTGATTATCATCGTTCAAGGAAACTACCGCGCGCCGCGGGTCTCATCTCTTTCTCTCTCGTCGCTGATGATTCCTCGGCTGTATCCCCGAGAACCTCGAGCATCGCACTCGAGGAACGACCAACGACTTTTCTACTTTTATTCTCACTCCGTATCGCCTTCGACACTTTTTCTCTCGCTCTCTCGTCGTACGACGTCCCTTCCGCGGTGCGGTGAGTACTCTTTGTGCTCTTTCCTATTCCTCCTTCTTTAGTTATCCCCCTTTGGTACACGAGAGCCATCCGAGCCATTACTTACTCGCTTATTCCACGGCCTGCTGGGTGAGGAAAAAGCACACGCGCACAGACGCGAAACGGAGGACACTCGCGGCCGATCCGACACGGCGCGGATCGCCTGCTGCTCCTTGATGTATCGTCTAGGTGTGTGTTCTCTCCTCTGCGTTTCTATAACGTGTCAAAAGGATACGCGGTAGCGTCTCGCGCCAAGCCGAGAAAAAGTGTATTACACGTCCCGCAGATCCGACGTGGTACACACAAACGCCGAGGTAAAACACCTGTGCGCGGCCGAGTTTATCTCTTCAGCGTTCGGAAGGGCGTCGTGGATGCTGACGTGCCTCAAAACGAAGATGGCGTCGTTTCAAGATCGCGAAAATTCGAAAAAAACAAAAAAATTGGTCGTTTGAATCGTTCCTCTTCGTCGAGACGAGCGTGGAACGTTATTTCAAGGTTCGCCTCGCGGACGACGGTCTCGTGGATATGAAAATGTGAGAATGAAGAAACGCGCGGGGATCGACGCGATGCGTTCCGCCAGATAAGGGTGGAAAATTGCTGTAACGGAAAGTCCGAGACGCGACATTCATTTATATAACGCGCTTCCGGTGCGCACGATGATTTTTTAATGATATCGAAAACATCGCGGGTATCTCGAAGAAGCGACTGGATGACCGGCGGAGACAGCGGCGGCTCTTCCGGAACCCGGCATTTTTTTTTTTCAAGATGGAATCGTCCTCCGAGTGTTTCCGGTCTAACGCTTCTGGTCGTTTAATTTCTTTAAATTCTCGCTCACCTTTAATTCCTCATATTTTTCCATCATCGCGACGGCACTCTGCTCAAGGATGCGGAAACGCGGTAGCGGGAAATTGGACAGAGTTTTGATGAAAAAAAAAAGAAAAAAACAAACAAACTTCGTCACGTTTATGGATTTTGTCTGGAAATAAAGAGCAACACCCGTGTTCGGTGTGAAAGTACATGTGAGTGTAATTGCCGACTGTGCGAGCGGCGACGAGACGGCGAGGGCAAAATAAACGCCATCGAAAAGTCGCGGCGAATTTCGATACCGAGTCGATCGATCTTTTGTTTTCTTTCCTTTCAACGAAGAATTAAAAAAAAAAAAACCGAACGTTAATCAATCAGGAGGCAATTAGGAAGACTCCTTGACCATCGGCGTATAATTTCATCACCAAACTGCCAAAAATAAACATTAAAAAATTATCAAAAAATTATTCGGATGCTTGCCGGAAAATCCGGACTCTCGTTTTGTTTTTTTCCTCTCGGAGATCGAGCCTCGAGAATGCAAACTCGACCGCGGTGCACAATGCGCGGAGACACCCGGAACCGAGTGTCTCCGGGAGGAGCTACCAATTCCGCAACCGGAAGCCGAGTTTTCGTTGTCGGTGAAACGAGCGCGGGTCGTTTATGTTTTTTTCCCGCCGAGCGAGGGGTAAAAGCGGTAAAGGAAATAAAACCGTTAAAACTCTCAAAGAACGGTGGAAGATGCATCTCGCTGCTAATTCCATAAATAAAGAGGCAAGAGAGAGAGAGAGAGGCAGAGGAGGGAAAAGGAAAATCTCTAGGAGGTACAAGCGGAGCACGGTGCGATCCGGTGGAATATAATGAAGCATCGGGACGGTTAATTTATAGGATTATCGAAACTTCCCATGCACCACATCGGTCATTACTGGATAACAGTAATTATTAATAAAACCGAGCGAGCACCGTATAAAACGTATCCAAGTAACACATATATATATATACACGTATTTAAAAATTCACGTGTATTGTTAAGCGGCTCTTTTTATGCGCTCTCCCCGCGCTCTTTTTCCACCTACATTTATCCTCGTATACAGCGAAATTCCTCTCGTCGGGGCAAGGGGGAGGACCGCGGAGATATTCGATGAGAGCGGATGCGGAGGGACAGTTGCGTGTGCGCCGCGCGCTCCTCTCGCTCCCTTTTTTTTCCTTCTCTTTCCGCGCAAAAGTTTATTGTTGCGGCCTGGCCGCGGTAGCCTCCTCGCCCCCGGAAAAACATAAGTATACCGACTTTTGCGGGGACGGTGTTTAACGCGAGGAATACACGCCGAGAGAACACCGTGCGCGCTCGTACGGCGCGGTTACTTTCGGGGTTAGGCCAGGTCGGGTTACCCAACTGTACGGCAAATGTCAAGAGAAACCATAACGTTGTAATTTATCGCCGCTAGCTTCCATTGTAAAACGGTCATAGTTTTACATACACGTATATACATAAAGACACTGAAAATTTGTATACCGATCTTACGGGGGCGGTACGAAACATCGAGATGAGAGAAGAAAAAAAACTGTCCCGTCACGCTTTTGCGTCACACGCGGTGTATTACCGTTCGAAATAACAAAAGCAGCAGCTTTCTCCCCCGCGTGCAAAGACAGTGTCCTCGGATTACCGAGAGGTCTCTTTTTTTTTTTTTTCAATCGCCAATTTTTCGATCTCGATCTCGATTCGACGGTCTCGCGGGCAAACCGCGTTGTGGCGAGTACGACGCGGAATAGCGACAAAAAGAGGGAAGAAAGGGTGGCTGCGGCACACGCATAACGCACTAACGATGCGAGAATCGCGGCCGATCGTCCTGACGGTACATGCGCGGCGTACACACGATTAAGCGCACTTGGGGCCCTATACGGTGTGCGGAGAACGAGCATCGCGGTCACGAACCTGTACACGAACCACATTTATGCACAAATACACCCACTCGCACAGGGACATGTGCAAAGCGACACTGCGAGGATGAGTGCGCGAGGAGAAGATCGCGCGGAGGGTTCCCGCGTGTGCGAGAATATTCCCACCGTTAATTCATAGACGCGCGTTTGCACGAGTGTGCACACACTCGCGTCTGCTCTCAAAATCGCATTTTCTCCCTCCCGCTACCGATATATCCGGTATTTACGGTACACGGGGCGTTCCACGTGGATGGGACAATTTCAGCGGTGCTTTTCCTTTTCCATACAACGCAGAGCGGAAAACGTCCGATTTCTTCGCGGAAAGATCGCGGGATTCGGTGATTCCTTCGTAGAAATAGGCGGTGGGGTAGTTGCGGTGGGAAAGATCGATGGAAATATATTTCCATGCCCCGTACGGAACGCCCCGTGGTGCGGCTTCCGCGAGCTCCTCTATCGGGGGTTTCGCGCGTTTATCTCGCACAGATCCACACACTTTTTGCCGTGTAATACAGTCAGTCTCCGGGTATGGAACGTATTTATTATCGTACATAGTTTGGAACAACGCGAGCGAGAAAAAAACGTCGCGCTCCTGGCTGTGATGCGCGACCACAGATCGTGACTTCTGTGGGAAACTCGAAGGAATAGTAATAACCGGGGTGAGCGTTGTAGTACGTACAACGCTCTCGAGTACGGCATTACTTATCGTTCGTGTGTGCTAATGCCGTAGCCGCCGCGCGTCTACATCGCGAAATGACTATTTCTCCTCTTACTCGCCCTCCTCCTATCGTTCCATTTTTCCTCCCCCCGGCGTCTCGTTTTTTGTCCCATAAGGCCTCATTTCTCGCTTTTTCTATGAATCCACACGTAAATACATGCGAAGGAAACTGCGTTGGCATCGAGACTCCGAAGGAAGTCGGGCATACCTGTGAGAAAATTCAAACGAACTTTTATGTATTCCGCTCCTGCGTTCGTTTTTACCCCGGCTCAATGCGCGTGTAGAATAATTATCGATGACTTTTGCTCGCTATTTTCCGTGGGATACATAGAGATGTTGGCGTTCCGAGGAATGGACCACACGTGATGCTCAAAGCAACTACCCGGAGGCTTCCTTTTGCGGGGACGCGCGAGAGGACACGGCGTTTTCCACCGTGAAAACGTCGTCGTTGATGCCCTCGAGGTCTTCGCATACCGGGCTGATATTAAATGACAAAGGCAAAGGCATACCTCGTGGAAAAGATGAGAGGCGCCGCGTCTTGTTTCGCCGATGAGGCTGACTCAGGTAGGTCCGCGCAAGCTGCGGGACAGAGAGGGTGAAATCGAGAGCGAATTACGATGAAAAACGCAGGGGTTGGAAATTCTCGCGCAAGCTCGTCGGCATCTCTCTCTCGCTCGCCCTCTTATCGGTATTTCGCGGCTAGGATATTTTGAATACTGGAATAGGGGGGAGGGCGCACATCACACGGAGTTTAAAGCCGCCGAAATGCCTATACGGTAGGTCGTAAACTGGGACGCCCTTCGAACGCGAACGAGCGCACCTTTTCCGCGAGCTCCGAGTCCCTCCTCTCGATAAAGGGTGAAAAACTTTGAAGACTGACGAGGTGGAAGACGCGGCCCGCGCGGGGGTGCGTCGGGGTGCGCGCCACCCGGCTCTCTCGCCTTTGATGTCTCGAGGCACAACGGCGGTGGTTACCAAAGTCCCGAGTAATACGCGACCGAGAATTCTCCGCCGTCAGAAACCGCGCAGCATCCCCTCTGTATCGAGAAACTCATCGACGGTGTGGGAGAGCGCATAACTCGCAAAAATTATTAAGAAAAATTCGCCTCTCTTTTCTCCCGCACAGACTCCTTCCCGCTTTTGCTCTCATCGCGCGTTCTCGTTAATTCTCGCCACTTTTTTGCCCCTCATTGTGTGCGTGCCCCTTATTTTTTTTCCCCCTGTCGGAAACACTTTGACTTTCGCGAGTAGCTCGCTTCTGACGCAGGGGGGGTTGGAGAGAGAGAGAGATGTACCTCGGATATTCGTGAATGGGGGAAAAACGAGGGGCTCAACCGCGTACGAGCTCGCGGTGCTCGTTTTTTTTTCGTCTCTTTTAAACATCCTTCCCTGCTCCCTTCTTTCTCTTTGCTCTCCTCTCGCGTGCTGTGGGTATTCAATGAGACGTAACGCAAAAGACCTCGGTAATGCCCGACCGCGGATGGCTGCTGCCGCTTCAACTTTGAGAGGATGAACACGAGAAGGGAGAAAAAAAAACAAGAAAGAGATGGATCGAGATTCATGCACGTGGATGGGGATGTATAAAAAAAATAGCAAGAACGAGGAGATTCCGGGATTCAGGTCGCGAATATATCGACTTTTCACTGTTCGACGAGGATTTCAACCCCGCGGAATACGTAAAAAGTGCATCCGCACGCGCGGTGCTCGAACGTGCGCGTGGCGGGACGTGGAAAAAAGAATCCAGAGATGAGAGAGACTCTCGCGGAGAGTTTCAACGTTTGTTCCCCCAGGGAATGAGCAATGCAGCGCGAAACGCGGATGCACGAGCTGCGCGTATGATTTTCATCCTCGAAAGCGACCAGAGAGAGAAGAAAAAATGTGCGCAACGATCGATGGACCGAGAAGATGAAAGAAAAACAACGTTTCCTCCGCGACGATCGTTTACGATCCTCGAAAAAATCGTTTTAAACACCCGAGGTTTCTCCTTATCTCCCGAAACTTTCCCTTCGTTCGCCCCCGCGTTCGGCGTCCAATTTGTAACGATAATTCCTCACCGCGCGTCTCGCGATGATTTCCGGGGCTGCTGGAGTGTGCACGCCCCGTCTGTTTGCTCAATGTGTACCTGCACGTTGATCCATCGTCAAACAATCAGGTGTGAGAAAACAAGCATCTTGGATCTCGAGGAAAGAAAGAGCGCACACATCGCAGGTACAACCGGAAACGAGGTGTTATTGGTAGGTCGCGCGAGAGCGCGGTTGGGGTATATTACACCAATATATATACATAAAAATACATAAAATACAAACGGGTACATAATATATATACACAAACGCGTGCAAACAATCGCCCGGGAGGTTAGGATGCTCGAGGAATTCCGAACAAAAGCGAGGAGAAATCGAGAGGGATTTCATCAGTAACAAACTCGAAAGATGTGCAACGCGGAGGTCTCGAGTGTGCGGCGGATAGAATTCTCTCGTTTTGTTTGTCCAACTCTGTCCTCTTTTTTTTCTTCCCTTCTCTCCCTTTTACCACCGCACTCGCGGTCGCGCAACAGAGAGCAGTCTGTAATGCACTTACAGACACTGAGAGGGGGAGGGGGAGGGTTGGAGTGCAAGGTTTCCACTGCAGTCGTAAAGAAATTAGAGACTTATCAATTTCCGGAAACACCTGGCGGAACCCAGCACCGGTCAAGGTGGTGCGTCGGCGGCGTTGGTGATCCGAGTGCGTTACAACAGTCTCATTGTCTACTCGCCGCCGGTTTGTACACGACCTTTTTATGCTTTTATACGCCGGAGATATATAATGTTTGGAAAAAAAGGAAAGATACAGCACGAGGAGAAGGCGAACGAGTGCGATTGCAAACGAAAAACTCGAGTGTAAACGATACAACGGAGATGATACGACGATGGGAGGAACAAGCCCGACTTTTACGACGAGACGCGTCTTTTCCGAACGTTTCCCATCGGTGCGCGTTCGTCTTTCTCTCATCGTCGGTCGATTCCGCCGAGAGTTTTCACAAAGACGAAAGCCCGCGGTTCTTTCCGGCTGCGAGCGAGTTTTTTAATTGAAAAACAAACGAAAAACACTCGTAGGGGATGGAAAATGTCTTTTTTTTTCTTGGTCTCGGTCGTCCGACTTTTCACTCGCCGATTGAACGATCGGGATCGCGCGAGAACGGAGATACGTGATACACGTGTATACGGAACGAGAGCGAACGAGGGTGGAAGAAAAAAGGGCGAATCACCGCTGTGGTTTGGGGGTGAATTTTTACGTGGTCTCTTTTTGGGTATCGTCGTTTGTTACACAAACGACAGCGGAGCACAGCCGCGCTCTCACGGGTCCCTCGTTCTTTTTACGGTCTATTGATTCCCAATTTCACCGATAATAGGGGAGGTCGTGCTCGGGCGTTTTTTTTTACCCTCTTTTCCTCATCGGTTTTTTTACTCGCATATACACTTGTTGAACGTCAGGATTCGACACACGACGCGCTCGCGTTTGCTCTCGGGACTTTTTCTCGTGTCTCTCGTACCACCGCGCGACGAGGGCGGGTTTGCTCCTCTCCCTCGCACTCGCCTTTTTTCCCGCTTCTCTCCCTCAAGCCCGTCACCGCCAACCACCGCGGTGTCAATTTTGCATCGGCGTTTTCATTCCTCATCCGGGTGGAAAAATACGCGCGCTGTCACTCTCTGGTTTTCCCGTTTTTTTTTCCCCCGATTCCTCAGCACGTATGGAAGGGTCGGCCATTCATCGGGGGATGATTTTGATGCGCGAAAAAAGTTAAACTTCCGTTATTAACCGTTCCGAGCCCGGACGGCGGGCTCTCTGTTGACAAATGGAGATTTTCATCAACACGATTAAACGAGTTTCAACCCCTTCGTATTCCGCCGTTCGCCCGTCTCGTTATCATTGCCTGGATTTATCGTCGCATTGATGAGACCCACCACCGCGAGCTCTCGGTGTTTTCTCCCCTTTTTCAAAGACCAAAGTTCGTTAAAAGTCGACTTTTCTCCGGGTAATAAATGAATCGGACGGGGTTGAGCGCACAAAGGCACGAGAGTACACGAGAGGGTGCAAAAAAACTCGGGGAGGCTGCGTGTCGCGACAAACCCATCTCTTTGTACAACTTCTTCCCGGGTCTCTCCCGGAATAAACTGTAATTCTACTTTAACTTGTTGGCGATCTGTCGATCCTATTAAGGGCGTCGAATCGTTCGAAAGTATCGCGTCGCGGAAGGAGCAGAGAGGCTACCGTGAAGGGTTGGGATCCCATCTTCTTTTCTCTCTCTCTCTCTCTCTCGCCTCGGTCTTTTCTTCCTGCCGAGAAAAAGCACCGGTCGTTATGCAACAGGGAAATGCCAACTCGGAGGGCTCTATTTGACTGTAAGAAGGGTCTCTCATCCTTGCGACGCGATATAAAAGGGTTGCCGCAGAATTAAAGGAGACCCGATGATTATTACCGGGATCGCGCGCACCCGCTACCCTTATATCGCCTTCGCCAAAAGGGCTTTTTCAAATGCCCGTACAGGCGCATGGAAATACGCGTATGTGTTAAGGGGACCGGGGGGGGGGGGGGGTCTAACCGGACAATGCTCAAGGGGTGGTCGAAAGCGTATATCCAACGTCGCTCTTCCGCACCCTTCGCGCAACGAAACCCTTTACTGCCCGCAGAGAGTGCCTTTCTCGACCAAAGCGGTGGCTCCTTTCCCCCTGGACCATCCACGCGTCCGAATGAAGGCTTTCGGAGAAAGCAACGCGACGTCCAGCCCTTTTCACAGACCCAAATGCGCATAAAGACATCCCTGTGTGTATTATAAGGGTACATATGTGCCGCCGGGGTTCTCCCGCTCCGCTGTAAACTCTGCTGCTTGCTCTTGCGGGGATGATTTTTCCTCCGGAGAGTAAAGCACCCTCCCGTACGTGCGATGTTCCTCGCTCCAACGACGTGCCTTTTATCATCGTCCTTTATCGTCCAACTCGCGCTTAAACGCAGCAATGTTGGATCTCGGATCTTCCACGCGGAGATATTGGAACAATATGGCGGATATTAACGACAAAATTTGCGTACCACACGTAACGATATCTCGGCTATGAAACTTTTTCTTTCTCGTCTCGCGACGCACTCGACGAGGAATTCTCCCGTCGTTTAATGAATTCGTAATTGAGACGAGGCAATCTTCGCTATCACCGCTGTAAACACACAGTGCCCCCCAGGCTTTACGAATGATTTTTTGGAGGCAGGAGGGCGGGAGACGATCTTTGCATGTTCCACCGTCGAGCTCGCCTTATCTCCGGGGATCGAGATCGAGGACGAAATTGCGAGCCATATTCTCGACCGGAAATCGGCGTTTGCCGGGTGGATAACGCCAACGACACACGCAAACGAGTCGCTTTCACGCGCATGGACCGACGCGACTCGATTTCCTCATTTTAAGGGCTTTTCCCAGCTTCCAGCGCGGGACGAACGGTTACGATAACGACGAAACGCGAACCACGTTGCTTCGACGGTGAACCTTTTTTTCTACCCCGTTTCACAACGAACCTCGACGAACCACAACGAGAATCGAGAGAATGACATTTTTCGCGCGTATAAAACTGGAGACGCATCGGCAATATCGATCGGAAGGATTATGTACTTGCTCGAGCAGACGCGCGATGAGAGTCTCGAAGAGATGAAATTAATACTCGTGCAGCTTTTTCCTCTTTCGTTATTTACGAAAATTCATCGAACCGCGAGAGACGAGGCAAATTATCAAGGAGCCCCGAGATAAAGCCGAGAGAGTATATAACAGTGTCTACGCGAGGACCGGAAGGTATATACGGAAAGAAAAGGAAACTGAAGAAAAAGCAGGACAGCCTGATGTATTCGGCGTTAAAGTCGATGAGATGAAGAGAGACGGGGGTGTCGAAGAAATTCTCCGGAGCAAAACCATCAGGAGCAAGATTCTGCGTTTCTGCTTCGACTTCTTCTTCTTCTTCTTCTTCTTCTTTTTCCGATTCGGTGCCCTGATATCTGCCGTAATTACTAATAAGTTTTCGACACGGAATGAGGTGAGGAAAGGAGAGGGTTAATCCGAAAGTACGACCAAAGGGTTCGAAACGCGAGAAGGTACTGAAAGGAATGGGGGATGAGCGGAGCGGAGAGACGTTTCGATGAAAGAGAAAAGAGAGAAAGATGGGAAGCGTACATAGTGAACGGAGTCGATGAAAGCGCGGAGGGGCGAGAGTGGATCGAGGAGGGAAAAACGGCCAAGATGGTAAAATCGAGGGTGGCAAAAGTGGAGCCACCCCTCGAGTCCGATTTCGCGGGTAAAGGCAAGAGAGAGAGAGCCGAGCGGGCGAGGGGGGGGTTGCGAAAGGCAGGAAACACCGGGAGCAGAAGGTTCCTGAAACCAGTTAAAGATTCGCGATGTCTTTCCGATCCCGAGCCGAGATATTCGTAATTACTGTTTGTGTTTCTCTCGTTTCGGCGTCGACGGCAAAGGTCTTATGCCCGCTTTTTGCTACCGATTTTGCGCCCTCTCGCTCTCTCCCCCCCACAGAGTCTCCCGAGAAGATTTTCAACATTGGGGGGTTGAGACGCTAGATACATCATTCCTCCAGCCTCTTCCCGCGCGATCTCTTCTTCTCTTGTTCCCCGGCAAAGAGAGCCTCGCCTCCCGCGTCGATCTTTATCGATTGGAAGCTAGCAAAAATGTTGTTTTCAACATCTCGAAAATGCTAATTCGCGCAGGGTGTTGACGAACATTGCCGGAAAACCAGCGTGTACACGAGGGGTACACAAAGAGGCAGAGGCGCGATTAAAGATGACGGTACAGCACGCCTCTGGCGAGGCGATGTGTGTCGGAGAAAAGCGAATGGTTCTGCAGAGACTATGATAATTGTAATGAACGCCTCGAGATTCCGCGAGCCCATCTGCGTTTCACCCCCCGCCCGCCCATCGCCGGAATCCAGAACGAGTGTCTGCGATATAGCGTTAAGAGCGCGCGCGGGAGAAGCGTTCCCCATATTATACACGAAATCGCCCGTCTCTCGCTCGCTACAAACTCCGAGGCTCTTAAGTACCGAACTTGTTCGAATTGATTTAAGTGCTGAATGCTAAATCAACCGAAGGGGCTCCCCCAACTGGGAAATTTACGAGTCGCAGTGCGTCTACTTGTACACTCTCGAATCTCTCCGCTCTGTCTCACCCCCTTAACGGGACGGCGTGTACAGGACCCCCTGCTCCCGATACCGCGTTGTCTCCTGAGGAAAACCCACACTCGACGCTGCTGCTGTGACAAATGTATATCCATATAGGTACTCATTACGGAGGCACCCTAAATGATTGCCGCTGGTAAAAGCACTCGCGGGCAAAGAGCGTCGCGATAATTCAACGGATACCCCCCAAGATTATCTCTCATAACCAACGGGAAATACCTTAAAAAAAGCAAAAACACCGGACTGGTCAATTCCCGATGGTTTCTCGATGGTACGATTGCATCAGACGCGGGTTCGTCCGATTCCGCACAAAGTTTACGATATCCCTGGTGCATTTTCCCCGTCACTCGTTCGTCGCCGGAAGTTGGAACGTTCGCGGAACGAACCAACGCGAATTAACGTGCGCTCGAGACACACGAAGGTGGAGAAGAAAAGAATTCCCGATGGTACAGCCGCGAATATATATTTCCCCGTCGGAGCCGCGAGATCCCCGCGATGGTTTGTCGCTCTTTTATTTATTTGCTTTCCTTTTTAAGCAGCGAACGCTACGTGCGCGCGCTCCGACTCGAAACGATCCTTCTCACGTCACATTTCGCCCGCACCGTCTCCGCAGCCTCCCCCGCGTTTCTGCTTCGATCTGCCCATCATCCTCCGGACCACAGCATCCGCGCGCGTTTCCGACCGTATCGCCAACTTTGCGCGAACCGGAGAGCAACGCTTCGCTGTGTTCGAAGGACGCAACGCGAGGGACGAAAACGTATAATTGAAATCGCGGGGATTCATCCCGCGGCTCGCTCTTTTCTCCCGCGCATCTCTCGTCCGTTTTTCCCTCGCTGTCCGCCTCTCTCCGACTTTCAATGACCACATTGGCCGACATCCCTCTCCCTCTCCTCAAAGCGTCCAACCGAGAATTTTATCGCTCGACCATCCGAACGCGTCCGCGTCAACTTTTGAGAAAGGTCGCGTTAACGGGATCTCCTCCATCTCCGCGTTTTAACATCAATTTTCTACAACAATCGGCCTGCGAGTGTGCGCCTTCGTACGTGTGCTATACGCCGTTTTTACCATCACCCTCTCGTGAAATTGCCAGCTTCCGTGCTTCCGGAAACTCGGACGATAATTTACGAACCGGAAACTGGCGGAAAATCGATATTTCGATGAAAAAAAATCGCGCGATGTATCCTACGCCTTCAAGATTTTCCAAACATCTCGCGAACCAGGGCGATTCCTACCCACCTAGCCGGCCGCGTATGCCCGCGTGTATATAATAGATGTATGCACGCGTTAACACGTATTTTATCACATTTTATCCGTTTATACAGCCGGTTTCAGCGGAGTGTCTTCTAAAAAGAGCTTGTATCATAGAGAGTCGCGAGAACATTATTACACCAACGCACGTACGCGCTGTACTTAATATCCGTCGAGTTTTATTACCGACGTGTCGCGCCTCGTCTCCGAGAATCCTCCTCGTCTCCCTCCCTCTCTCAAAAAAAAGTTGCAAAAAAAAAACAAAAAAAATAGTAATAAACACAAAACCATCCGTGTATATACGGGTATGTAATTCCGAGGCCCTCCGCTGGTAGCCCAAAGTTACACGCGATAATACAAATAAATCAGGACTGTCGTCGAACCGAGAGCTCATCTCGGATGTTCCCTCGCGTCCCTCCTCTTCATCCCGAACAACCGAGTGATTAGAGGCTGCGGGCCAATGTGTAAACTCGTCGAGCAATAACCGCGAATTCTTTCATGTAGATCTTATCGATGATGCCAAACGATCGCGGTCGTACATACATAATACGCGTATATACGCGAGACGATGAGTGAGAGGGACGGAAAGAAACCGGCGCGAATCAACGACGCGAATTCCCCGACACCTCTCGAAATTTCTCCCGCGTGCGCACCTCCGAATCGTCGTGGAATTTTTTCGAGGCTTTTTTTTGCTTTTTAAATACATCATTTTTTCCGGCGATGCAACACGACCGATCCCGGATCTCCCGCGTGTACGACGGATGCTTTCCGAGTGACGGAAACGCGTCCAGCGTGCGACGTACATTTTTGCTCTCAGCGTGGCAAACTCCCGCTCCGATTAACGTCAGTGCATCCCGCGGTGAAAAAACTGAAGAAAATGAAGAAGCGACGTTAATCCGCGAACCATCTCCGCACGCATCTCCTCTCTTCTCTCGCGGTTCCTCCCGCGTGCACCGCAATAAAACTTGACGAATGTGCGGTACGAGAACACACGCAAGAGTGCGTTTCGCCTTCTCCGAGGCGGCCATCGCGGATTCTCGGCGAGAACAAAGCGCATTTTCGCATTTCTCCGCCGCGTCTCTCTCCCTCTCTCCATGCCGCAGCATCCGACCGCCGACTTTGGGAAAAATCGGGAGACGATACCGGATGGACACCGCGGAAACGAGTCGTACGTTCGAGAGCGCGTGAATTTGTAGAAAAATTTGAAACGAAAAAAGCGGGTCGATTCTCGGTCAGGATTCGCCGAGTAAAAACGCCGTTTTGTGCAACGTTCAGAGCGGACTCGATTCCTCCTGCGTACGAGTCCAGAAGCCCGACTCTCACAAATATCCTTTTTTCCTCCCCCCCCCCCCTCCTCCCTTTCTGTATATACCTTCGAGCGTTAAAAATAAACGAACGAATTCGAGTATTATTCGCGCGAGTAACTAGATACCCCATTAATACGCGCATCGGTGAAAAACCTGTTCCCTCGCGACGGCGTGAAAGAGTCGAGCGGAAAAAAAAACGAGCAAAGAGGGAACCGCGCTCGGGATAAATACTCGAGGGTCGCGCGATCGACACACCCCGTCGCTGATAATTCGAAGCACAGCAGACACACGCTCAACGGGTACGCCACGGGATGAAAAAAAAGAAAAGGACGAAGGAAAAACAAAACGCAATTAAAAAGGATCCTCAAAAGGTACATTTGTCTCTCTCTCTCTCTCTCTCTCGAGACGATCGACAGACACGTGGAATTCCTTCGTGGCATCTTTGGGTCCTGGGATGAAAGGTCCTTTTTGTCCCCAACCGCGAGGGCTTCTTTTATGCGAGTGCGAAAATTGCTGCTCAAAGTGTCACGCATCCTTCGAACCGATCGACGTGTACAATATGGCGAAAAAAAAAGAAAAAAACGAGCACGCATACGCGAGACAAGGCTGCACGGGGGTGGAGGGGAAATTGGGCCCTCGCAGTGGCGCGACGATGATTGCGATTAATTAATTATATTCTCGAATGAGCTGCTCCGAGACACTTAGTTTCCGTTCGTTTAAGCTCGTTAATACAGCAGAGGCCAGTCGCAGAAACCTCCTTCTCTCCTCGCTCCTGGCGTGGCGAGTACGGTTTAAGTTTCTCATGGTGAATACATACAATTATGCGATCGCAGAGAGAGAGAGAGAGAAGGAGAGAGAGAGAGAGATCTCAGCAGAGTGCTCGCGTCAAGGAACCGGCCCACTCGTTTACGTCGTGGCAAAACCATGTAAATTTATATTCACGCTCGTCATATACAGCGATAGTCGTCTCTCTTCCATTTTTTTTTTCTTTTATCTCTCATTTTTCGACTCAATCCCCGTCGTGAACTGTCAACGGAGTTCACTCGCTGCGGAGCTGTCGCGAAAAATACCGAAAAAACCCTGCTCCGTCGCGAGTCGATAGAGCCACTCGTCTCTCGGAGCAGGGTGCCGTTTGGACATTTATCCCGTTGCCGATAGCGCGATTGAAGCCTGTTTTTCGTACGCATCTCTTTAATCAAGGGGGAGAGTGGCTCGCGTTTCCCTGATGCTCTTGCTCGCACCTGTTAATGGGATAACGCCGTGGAAAGACCGAGTGAGTTATTTCCGCTCTGTATATACCTTCCGAGGGGGTGGGAGGGGTGGGGAGAGGGTTGAAAGTACGCGGAGGAGAATTAAGCAGCAGCCGAGGACGGTTATAGCCCTAGACTCGTCTAATGAAATTAGCGGTGGTTTGCCCTCTCGGAGTGCTGTCTCCTGTTCGCGAAATGAATGTACACGTATATACTCGGCTGTATTCAACGAGACCGCGAATCAAAAGTCCAGCGAGCAGCCGAGTGCGATGCTCCTCCGCAACGTCGACGGGATCTCGCGCTCTCCGTACCGTGGGAAGTTGCCTTTTCGGGTCATCCCCGCGACAGCCGACACGTGAAGTTTGTCGAGGTTCTACATCGGCACTCGCCGCCGCCGCCGCCGCCGCCGCCGCCGCCAACTTGACAACTCTCGAGGATTTACAGTGGAAACACGGTACGGCGTATACACGCGTTTAATTTCGTGTGTTACAACGCTCGAGCTGTATATATGCAAATGTAAATAACCGGCGAAATGTACAAATTTTGTCATCGGTTTTGTCGTGTTTGCGAGCGACTTTGAGCAGCTCCCTTTGTCTCGGACGGTCAATGAGTAATCTCGAAAAAAAATGGTTACGGTCTCGTTAGATCGGTTTTTCGGGATTTTTCGGCGCAATTATTGGGTTTTCGATGAAATACCGGTGTGTTTTGTAATCAGCGGGGAAAAATACATCGATATAGACCATTTGAAATCAATTTTGAGATCCAATATTTTTCGTCATTTTTTGCGAAAATGAGTTTGTCCACTAAAATGCCTGCCATTTTTTTCCACGTTGAGGTAGACACTCCGGGTTGTGCTTGTTCTCTTCGTAATTGATTACGCTTCAAAATGCCGTTTGGTTCATGTGGATATCTTGATTTTTCGATTTTTGGCGGATTTTTAAAGCTGGACCATCGATTTTCGCCAATTTTCCCATACATACCCCTTTGCGTTTTTTTCGCCGATTTTCAACCTCGATTTTGAGGGTGAAGGAATCTAGCTATCCGGGTGCAACTTGCGCCATTTTTCAAGTCTACTCGAGGGCTCTTCAAAACACCCCCAAAAAACCTACGTGGCTCAATTAGAACCAAAGTTACGGCCTTTCGAAATCTCGACGTTTCGCCGATTCTGGAAAAGTGGCGAAAAATGGAGTAAAAATTTTTTTTTTCAATTTCCTCTATTTCCGATGCCTATCCGATGGGAAATTTCCCGCAGATTACGAAAACCATCGCCTCTCTCCCGAAAACTCGAAATTTCAGTCGAAAAGTGGACTTGACGTTTCCCAAACACCCTCAGATTCCGACCCCTCTGAGATGATCAATTTCCTCCTTTCCCCTATCGACGAATTACGTGTAAAAACGCGCAAATCAGGCTAAATCATAACTCCACATGGAACTCTCGAGTCTGGCGCGCCTGCGAGCGACCATCACCGGGATTACATTCAATTTTTCAACGTACAACTCGTCTCCCGAGTCACGAGCTATGGGCGCAGTTTAACAATCCGTACATCATTATGCACTCTCAGCGAATCTTCGCGGCTGCTTGAATTACGCAACGCGACAAGTTAAAAACGCCAAACCCCTCACGTCCGTGGTCGAGAATCTCTCACTCTGCTGGATCTGGCTGCAAAACACGAGAGTGGATCTCGAGAGTAAGGAGGATACAAAATTAATAGTGATCTAGATTTCTAGATTGCGGGGAATGCGAGCAATTGCGAGTCGTGGGAGTGTCTCGCTGTGTGGTGTTTGCAAAAGCGCAAACACCATATATATACATGTATATCCACCGGAAAATAACACAAAAGGAGATATTATACGATATGTGAAATTTAATACACGTTCGACGTTAGAAACGACGGAGAAGAAGACGGGAAAAGGAGATCGCGGAGTGTACGAGAGAAAAAAAGGAAAGAAGCGAATTGCATTCCTGACCCGCGCGGTTTCACGCTTCGCGTATTATTCTTCGGCTTCAATTAAACATCCATTTTATATGTAATGGCGCGCCGTCATTTACGTATCGCCGGGGGATTCTCAGGGTGTTGCGAGGAGGATAACACACTCTTTCGTCGCACGCGCGAGACACTCTCTCTCTCTCTTAATTTCCCATGTTGCGTATACACGAAACTTTCCACCACGAGGAAGATGCACGAACGAGAGACGCACACAGCGGGAGATTTTACCTTCGAGTGCAGTTTTTTTTGTTTTTTCTCTTCCATTCGAATATACAAAACCGTACATGAGAAAACGTGCCTCGATCGGAAGAGTATCGAATTCAAAATCGACTTGTCACGTGGTTCACGAGCGGCGTCATCGCGGAAACGCGTTGTCGCGCTTGTTTATGCGCGTCCTCGGTAAATAACGACCGTCGGACGTACTTTTTCGAATTGCAAACTCTGAAATAAAGCTCTCGGGACCGATGAACTTTTTGCCGAACGCGTGTAACTCGAGATGAAATTTCATGGGATACATCGCTCGGTTCTCACACCATTAACGAAAGATACATATTTGCTTAATCAAGGAATATAAGCTACAGAGAGAGAGACTGCACAAGAGGAACGAAGAGGGAGCAGGAGCAGTAAGATATCCCATTAATTAGAGCCCTCCAGATGTTTCGAATTACTTTGTCTCCGGTTCACGCGGCCTCGCACCCTTTCCGCGCTCCTCCGCTCGCGAGCAGCATTGAATTCATTCGAGCGACACTTTTGATACGCGTCTCGCCCGCTCTCGGAGAGTACATCGCAGCCGCGCTCGCAAAACCCGTAAAACCCTCGAAAAATCGATCGATAAAACGCGCGAGATCCGCGAGATAAATCCGTCCATCAATCGCGTTGTTCTGTCAAAAAGCGTCATTTCTTCGCTGTGTTCGCCGTGTGATCCTGCGCATTCGAGGACACGCGCGCAGGGAAAAATCGAGTATATTCCAGCAAGAGCGGTCGTCCAACCGCGTACAATGGCAAGGAATGACCGCCAGCCAAGGATGCGTTTTATAGGCGCCTTTTACAGTCGAGACGATCTCTCTCTCTCTCTTTTTCCTTCGGTCCATCCGCGTGTCTCTACGTGTCGCGCGGTTGTGTTCGCCAACGGAGAGGAGAGACTCGATCGCCCGCGAGAGCCCATACCGAGATGAGGAATCCCGTGCAATTAAACGCTTATTGCTTGCATATCTTTTCCGAATCGATCCACCACTAAACTCGGCGTGTATCGGCGTTGGCAATAAAACCCGCCGTCCCTACGGTTGAGATAACCCACGAATGACTGATACGCGCGAGATGCATGCACACTGCGCGCCTCACCGCGGGCATACACGCGGTCAAAGGCTCGGCGAAAAAAGGGCGCAATCGACGACGAGCGCGGCTCCAAAGCGAGCCTCTCTCGCGTCGCGGAACAAGAGCGAGCAAAATGGTACCATGCGTGCGAGTCCTCCGAAAGCTGCCCCCCCGCCCTTAACCCTCCGTCCGATGTTGCAGTCCGTTGTTGATTTTATGATTTTATGGCTTTTCCATTTTACGAAGCTGCGCGTCGATTAGATATTCGCGGAATCGCTTTTTTACCGCGCGATCTTGTCGGACGGTCGTCATCGTCATCATCATCACCATCATCATCATCGGAGAATAAAGCGAAACATCGACGCAGCATCCGCGAAGGAGTTGTTCCGAGTGCGATGATTGTTTTTGTAAAATTCGAGGCTAAACGAGTCCCATCGTTTTTCATACTCTGGGATTTTACGACCGCGGCTCTCCGCGTCTCTCATCTCGAGATTCGATCGATAATGTTTTACCTTGTTTTCCCTCCGATTCCTCCTTTTTTCGGCGACCTCCTCTCGACGGCCTGCTGCTCGGAACATTAAGAGGACGCAAGCGTCATCGATAAGGAATCACCCAAACGGATGTTGGCCTCGACGGATGGACCATTCTTCTCCGGTGCGTAAAACTCTCGAAAATCCTTCGTTCATCTCGTCCGCGGACGACGATCCGACGTTTCTGAGGAATATCGAACAGCCTCGTAAAAAAGAAGAGAGATAAATATGAGAGGAGAACTTTTACAGCCCGAGGTGTGCTCACCGACCAAACCACAAAGATTAAATGAGACAAAACAATTATACCGAATCGATATACCGATGTATCATCTCGAGCAACGAGATTCGAAGGTTCGATGAACCTCGAGGTCCAGATTTCATGTCGGAGGCTGCGTTTTTGTGTATCATGCTTTTTGTACACGCGTTACGTACATGTATACGTTTTATACGGTATTTTAAGGGGGACATGTGGGACCCGCACTTTCCGCGCGCATCTAACATGTACTCTCGCGTCTGGATGGGGGGCTCTCCGTTACAGGACCGTATACACGTACGTGTGCGTGTATAAATACATATACGAACGTATACGCGACGGCAAACGACGAGATAATGCGTCCACCTACAAACCAATCTATCAGGCGCCAGCTCTCTGACTGCTCACTTACGTCGCGGATTCTCTCGTCTCTTTTTACTCTCCTGCTAAACTCATCTCGCGTCTCCCCTTCATTTCTTCCAACACTCGAGCTGTGTTTTATATATACACATCGCACATGTAGTATATACACCGTCTCCGCTCTTCCGGTCCATCCGATTTCGCACATTGACCTCTCGACGCGGAAGCGCTCGCGCCTCTGCACCGGAAGTCCATGGACCAGACGCACGGAGATCGGTTTTTCATCCCATTTTGCCACTCTGAAGCTGGGAGTTTTTCGAAAACGGAAATACACGAGCCCTCTCGCCGTCTCGAGTGAAGAAGAGAGAGTCCGTCTCGAGGGACCGCGATGACAGCCTCGACGCGCTCAATTATCAGTGTCCGGAGTCATCAATGGCGCGCGGACGAACGGACGGTATTACTCGCGTCGAGCGTTGAAATTCATTATTCTCAATTCTCGTAAACAGCCAGCGGTTATAAATTATTCAGGCCGAACGCGCTTATCCGCTGTGTTACACAGCCCCGCGAGTATATCACATTGGTATGACCTAAGCGACTCGGATAGCTGCTAACTGCCGGTAAATTAACCAATTGAGGGCTTCGAGTATCCGCGGATATCTTATTACACACTCGGCGGTTGTGTATCCTCTTTCTCCCTCCCTCCCTCTCTCTCTCTCTCTCGTTCGTACTTTGCCTCGGCGGTTTATGTCCCAGCAAATCCGTGACTCAACGAGATCGAATGTTACACCATCGCCTCTGCTCGTCCTTGTACTTTGTCTTTTTTCCGCTCAATCGACGACCCTTGTCACACTCCCTCCGCGGACATCTCGCGAAATCAACTAGCTTTCAGCGGTCCATTCCATGTCGATCCTAACGCGATGTAATTCTCCCGAAATTTGGAGAGAAAATTCAGAGAGACCATCGAATCGAGCTGTAAATCTTTATGATCGCGCTTCGGAGTCTCTCGAAAGTTTTTCCACGTCCCATTGAACGGCTGCGATAATTTCCCGGGGAATCTTTCGCCTCGAAAACTTTTACGACGAGTGTTTGTTATTCCTGTACCATTTCGCGTCGAGTGGATTTTTCCAATCGTCCTTCATCGATCGACGATGATCCGCTCGAAATATCATTGCTGATTACTCTCTGCTGGATCGTGTTCGGTCCACCACGATAGTGTCTCGAAGAAGAGGAACACGAGGAAGAAGAAGAGGAGGAGGAGGAAGAGCAAGAAGAAGAACAGAGCCGTATAATAATTCGACGAACCTCGCGCCTCGCCAGCGCGATAAGATCGTGAGACAGACTCAAAGTACGAGTGCGGAGGATCCGCGAGAGCTTTGCAGCAGCGACACGCATCATCGGTGAAAATCCACCCACGCGATAATAATATTTCTCAAATTACATATTGGAAATTGGATCAGGCCCGTCGTTGACGAACGCTGGGGAAGATTCGCGGTGGCGCGGAGTCGCGCCGCGAGGTGAGCGACGCCGAGAGAATTAATCCGTTCGTCGCGCGAGCGATCGCTAATTAAGATGGATCCTCGTACGTGGCAAATACGTCAAACTTTCAAAAAAGACTCGAAACTACATCGTTCCTTGCCGTCCCACTTTGTACGGAATTAAACCCGCGTATACACGAAGGCACACGTTCGAAATGACAAAAGTGCGCGAACAGTCGCGAGTGTACCCGCGAGAAGGTATATAGGAAAAAATCGCGTCGGGAGAATAGTAAGGCGACCGAAGGAAAAAGAAAAAGAAAGACGGCGAATTTCCCACAGAGAGACGCGAGCAAGACGCTCGGTTGGCCGTGTGTGTGTGTGTGTGTGCGACTCGTAATTTATAGGAGACCGGAAAGCGACCGCTTATACGCGCAAAAACAGTTATAAAAATCCGTCGCGGTTGCCAAGCGCGCGGACCAGCGCGAGAATTGTTCGCTCGCGCGCGTTTATTTTACGAGAAGCATTTGCGACTATATACGCGCAATAATAATGTATATACTCTTGCGCACACACGTTTATCACCGTAGACAGTGTGCTCGCGGGTCTACCGATGCGTTATGCGTCAGAGGAGCGACGTTTCCTCGGGCTGACGCGTCGCGTAATCGCGACGGACGTTATAATCGTCGAAACGCCCGCGTCACACCCCGTGAAGCAACGGCAGAGTCGTCCCGCGTTTGCCTCTCGAGTATGCGACAAAAACGCTACAAACGCGCGTCTGAGAAAAAGCAAATGCGGACGGGATGCTCCTCGAATCGCGAGCCCTTTCGAATCTCGGCCTGTCAAAGTGCGAGGGTCGATTTGTGCATACATTTGTGCGCGTGTAATCGTGGATACGAGACGGCTCACGGCATAGCGGCGACGATAAAACTGCCAGGGAAGAAATTCGCTCGTTGATCCGCGAGGGTTGACACTCTGCCGCGCGATGTGCCTCGTAATAAATATACGATGTTAAATTCGTCGGAATATCGTATCAAAATTACGCGCATCTCTCGATGCACCCTCCCGGCGGCTTTTCATCTCGCGGTTAAATCGAGACTCGGCTTGTACGTGTGTGTTTGTGTGTGTGTGGGGGGGGGGAGGAGAAAATGACGGAAGAAAAAAGAGGATGAGAGAAAAGAAGCGCGACGGGTGCGTACAGCGACGAGACGGTCAACCGGATGTTTCGACGTGGTCGAATTCAGCATCTTTCGCGATCAAAGCTCTCTCCCGAGATGAGCGGGGCTTGCGCGATCCCAGCGGAACCTTCTCCGAGGAATCTCTCATTATGCACTATTAATAATCGCGGGACGCCGCTGCAGAGCGCGTGGGGGAACAGTCGAAAACATGTACACGCGCGTTTGAGCAACCGATCCCGAATGTTTCGCGCTGCTTTGCCCGCAGAGAGAGAGAGAGAGAGGGAGAGAGAAAATATGGGAGATGGTTTGTAATATTTGCAATTTCTCATTTCTCTCTCTTTATTCTCGTCGGGATGGTCGGACCGCAGCCGGGAGATGCATCGAGCGCTTGTGCGCGCGAGATGTCTTCTCCCGCGCGCGTCTGATACAGCGAAATTGCCGAAATAATTCGCGGCTCGTAACGCTCGAGTGCCGAATTCGATCCGAAAGACGGTCCCCGTTGACGGATTTTCGAGTCTCCAGGGTGCAGAGAGCAATCGGCAGAGACTCTGGAATTTGCCTGGAAACGATGGAAATAAAGGAGTCCGTGCGTGCGAACGACGAAAAATAGAGAAGCACGCGCGGATGAATAAGAAGAGAGGATGCAGTCTGGATCCTTGGCGTTTTACACCGAATGTGAGCTCGCTTATGCGCTATATATATTTTTAGAATGATTCATGTCTTCGTTTGATTTCGAAGATTACTCTCTCTCTCTCTCGTACAGCATCTTTCCTCGCGATCCTCGTTTTACTCGTTTACGAGCGCTTCTGGCCAAAAGTTTATTGCACTTTGTACGTATCTCCGCGTAAGCGCCGCGAGAGAGCTTCGAGCGAGAGTGTCGGCGATCGAAAACGTTTTTTTTTATTCAAAATTGTTTCACCTAAAAAAAAACACACACACGCGAGATGAAAGTGTTTTTTTCTCGGGAAGACTCGATCGTGGTCTACGCGTGGTCGATTTAAGCCTCGGGATCTTTGCATACAGGGGAGAAAAAAAAAGAAAAAACGTCCAACGTCGTGCGTGAGCAAGCTCGATCGCATGATTCGAGCGGAGGATGTGTGTACGACCACCGCGCACCCCCTCGCCTCTGTAAATCTCGATATGAAGCGAGAAAGTAGTTTATAAAGTGCATTAACCGCAGGTACCTCATTAACGCTTATCAATAATTACGTTTCTGTATTTATCACATAATAAGCGAGTCTATCTCGTCATTAAAGAGGCTCCCGTGCGTTGAGAAGCTTCTGAAAGAGAGGACGCGTGTGCTGCACGCCGCAGTACCGAGGGACATGGTCTGCTCGGTTTCCGCGAGAAGAGGCAACAAACGCGCTTCTCCCGCCGGTGCACTCGTGATTCTCGCGTTTTCCTTCCAGTCACGGATATATAAACACACCGTAAAAAGGCCCTTTCTTCTCGCGTGTATCTGCGTTTCCTCGGGCGCAATTTTCCTCGAGCGTGCGCGGCATCCCCCCAAAGACTTCCGATAAAGGGTTCGACGATCCACGATTTTCCGAGCGCGATTCGAGGATGCACAGCAGACTTTTTTTTTATCGAAACGCATCATCGATGTGTCTGCGAGAGATGAAAAATACGGGAGTAGGCAAGACGGGGAGAGCCTTTTCCGCCTCGCGTATTAATTTAATTCCTCGGGATATCAGACATACACTTGTACGTGGGAAAACGAGCTTCGAGCCGGGATGAAAAAGACCCAGCAAAGACGATGAGAAAGAGAGGCGGGAGGAGTCTGGGTTGCGGAGGCTGGCTGGTCCACGGAAAGTTTGAATATTCATTAGGAAAAGAGGGAATAGAGATCGGGTGTAATAGAATTTAAATGAAGGAAGGGGCCGAGGACGAAGGTGTACGGAGACTTTCGTAATACGATGATATTCATCTGATCAATATTAATTATTCGCGTAAAGTATATACCACGTGCGTGTATCAATATTCTTCGCAATAAACAAAAACATTCCGTCTTTTCGGCTCTCGCGAAAAAAAAGGCCACGTTGTCCGTTGAAATCTGTCGATTTCACAAATACCGAGTCAAATGCGACTTTTATACAGAATTGCAATATTGTAAAATGAGATACAGTCAGATTTTGCGTTACTTGTAGCCTCAAGTTTTGACAGACTCGACGACCTCATCAGAGTAGAATACACCGGACCTATGTTTATAAACTCGATTGTTTTACATGTGATGCAAAAAATAAGGTTGGGAAAATAAAATCGTTGAAACATGGCAAGAAATAGCATAAATTTTTGTCAGTGTACAGTTTGGTACCCGTCGGGCTTTCCAGCATCTCGCGCAGCTTCGCCAGACTCTCGTGTTTATATACATACATAAGTACGTAAGAAAGTATACATATATATATAACCGTGTCGGCCACCCCACCTCGCCATCCTCGAGACGTCTCTAATCGTAATCATCGCGGAGTGTTAATGTTCCCGTTAACTCGGCTGAGGTGTTTAACCTTGTTAACTCTCCGAGGTGCAGAGCTCGCGCGCCCACGATCTATAGACCCGCGAGTGTATTACGCAACGCGGTGTAACACGCTTGTACGTTACGCAGAGACCTCGGAAGAGTACATCTCTCATATACTTTCCTCCGTCCGCGAATCCACTCGCGTTACGCACACAGCATCCTCTCTCGCTCTGCGAGGCAGAGCCAAAAGTACCCCGCGCCGATCCAAGGTTAATACACTTTTGACACGCATGCGTCATCCCGCGAGTCCTCTCCGTACACCCGCGACACACGGAGAGGCTGACATATTTCCCCGCTTTTCAACCCCCCGTATCCTCCGATCCAAACAACCCTTCTCTCGCGTATGTGACCTGGACCAGACTTCTTTGCCCCTCCGTTGTATTAGCTTTCCCTCTTGGAAACTCGCGTCTCTCTCTCTCTCTCTCTCGCCTCTATGCCTCCGCTCGATCGTTATCGGGCAAGGAAAAACTCTTCGGGAGCGTACACCCTCCCGGGCGATTCCACTCAGCAGCGGGACACACGTTCGCGTACATCGGAGATGCTCGAGACTCCCACCAATTTTTCACCTCCCTTTTCTTCGCCTCCAGGGACCCTCGGGATGTATGTACTCCAGAAACTCGGTGGGAGAGAGTCAACATTTTATCTTCCCGCATCTATCTCGGCTCATCGCGTATACCTGCTGCTACGGACGAGGATACGCTCAAACACACACACGCTCATTGAACTTTCGCGCTGTCACTGTCGAGTCCACCACCGCATAGATACGGTGGGAGAGGGTGGAGAAGCAAACGGAGGCGACAATGACCCGCGAAGCGGATCGACCGCGAGGGTCACACCTGACGGATCTCTGCCTTCATGGTCACACGGAGTATAATCACCTCCCATCGTCGTCTCACCGGCGATTTTTTGTTTTTTCCTCCACACCTCCGCCGTTATATCCGCTGATCGCGAAATAACGTGACGATTTCATCGTCGCCTCTCTCCCTCTCTCCATCTCCCTCTCCCAATGTGTGCTTTTCGAGAGGGACATCGAACTCTCGCTGATGGCTAATTACGCATCCCGCGTTTGGAAAAAACGCGAGGACGAGGCAGGAAACGCGAATCCGAGTGTAACCGCTGACGCGCAACGAATATGCAGTCTACATCGCCGAGTATGGCGCGGTGAGCGGGATCGAAGGAAAAAGTGTGAAAATTACGCCAGATGAGTCGTTGGGATAAGAAAAATAAAACTCTACGCACATCGGAGGCTCCCTCATTGTTCCCGCTCGGTGGGCAATTAAAGCTCTTGTAGGTTGCATCAGATACGTCTCCGCGTTCGAGCATCAGAAAATTAACGTTTCCATTCGCGTTCTCCTCGTCCGAGTTTGTCCGTGCGACGCGTATGCGTACGCAACGGGCTCAGACCCGATCGAGACGGTTTTGATCGAGTTTCCCACGGTGAAAAAACCAAATTCCGAAAAAAAACAATTTTGCGAAACGACGAAGCACGCGAGATGACATTTTCGCGGTTGACTCGTAGATCCGTTATCGAGAGTACATCGCGAGTACGAGAGAAGCGGATAAAGTTGAGGGACGAACGAAAGAAAAAAAAGGGGAGAGGATAAAGCACGAACGCACGAGGATAAAGATATCCGAGAGGGAGAGAGAGGAAATTGCGGGATAAATTCAAAAGAAGTCAAACACGAGGAAGGAGAGGAGATGGACCAAAGAGCGGAGCGAGGGAGATGAGAGAAGCAAACTCTCGTCAGAGACGGACGAAACGCGCGGGCATACCGAATCTCGCTGCCGCACGGATGTTTCTCTTCTCGACCGCGCTCCGGTGGAATGATTTACCGGGTCTCGTCATAAAACGGGACTGCCCGAGTTGTATATGGTGTCTCCTCCGTGTGTGTGCCTACGAGCGTACGAGGTTCGTTCAAAGTTAATAAAAAAAAGGAGAGCACACACACGACGAGCCAAGAAGGAGACAACAAGAGGAGTCTGATTATCGCACGAGATTGTTCGCACGATGCGAGTGAGATCCTCCGGCTCGCGTTCTTTTCGTCGTATTTTCTTACATTTTTTTTCATCCATCTCCCTCACCCGCTGGCAACTCTGAGATTCAGATATTTATTACGTTCATACGTAGGAAAAAAAAAAACCCTCGGTAAATTCGTGCTCCGACTGAAGATCAGGGACCTCGCGCGATACTCCGGGTCGGGAAAAAAAAACACGTCCTTTCGTCTACGTGCCACTTGGAATTTCGCCGTCGAGGACTCTCGTACCGATACGGTATTGCCCGTAATCAGTGTCTCGCGTCTCTATGCTGAGGAGAATCAGCGTTGCGTTAATTGGAAAATTCAAGGATCATCGTCGTTGGAAAACGACGTTGGAGAAACGTTCCGCAGTTTGCCGAAACTGCGCTTGAAAGACGGAGAAAATTGGCCAAGCCGCTGCGGAAAGATGCGGGCGTGTGTGTGTGTGTGTGTGAAAACTGAGAGCGCAGGTTTGCCTCGCGTTTGTCACGGGCCGATAGCGATTGTTTCCCCTATCTGCGAGCTCCACCGCGCGACGCTGCAGCCACCGCTTTGGGCTCAGACTGCACTCTGTGAGACTGCGGGGTATCGCTGAAACCTTCTCGCGAATACACCTTGTGTGTCTGCGAACGTATCGCCGGCTGTGAGCGAGAACTCGGGGGCGTTCCGGCACAACCAACCGGCTCCGATACCGCGGATTCCATGTGCAAATACGCGAATTTTGTATATAAATAACACAAGCAACCAGGGATCCAGCGATGTATACGCGCGGATATGGATTGTATTCCATCGTTACGTACGATAATGCGAAGCCGCTTGGGTGGAAGAGGCATTCGGTAGAGCCAACTTGCAAAGCATTCCCTCCGGAGCTTTGCGAAGATACGCTTCGGGATGAGAAAAAAAAACACCTGCAGCCGGAAACGACGGTGGAATTTGAATCGCTAAAACCTTGCCGGAATCCTCCACGGTCGGATGATTCAATGACGATCATTCGTACGATCGACGATCGAAGAGTGCCCCAAGGTTTCCTCCTGCGTGGAAGCTCGTATACCGTTCCGCAGCATCCGGAATAAGCAGCACCGGTGGATCTCCCGTTCGAGATTGAGTTCGAGTCATCGTGCGAAATGTTCGCAGTGGCTGTGTATCCTCCGCTGTTGGTACGCAGTCTGGATGCACAAGGGTGTATCGGCCGTGTACGAGTGCTACGCGGAATGGCCTGGTGTATCGCATCCGTTGGGTAGAAAAGCCGCTTGTGTGTATCTATTTGCAGACGGAGATAAATACGGATATAGCGGGAGGAGCAGTACCGATACACACACACACACACACACAGTGGGATGGAAGAACGCCGGAGAGAGAGTGGTTCTTATAGTGGAACTTATTGATCCAACAAAACTCATTTCAAGATACAGTGCGAAGTCTCCAAGATACTGCTCCTCCGCTCCACCTCCTCTCTGGCTCCATCTCGTTCCGTGTCTTTTCCTTTCCGCTCTATTCCGTCGTCCTCCCTTGCTCTTTCGCCCTCTTATTCCCTCTTTCCGCCCTTGGCGCGTTTCATCCACCCGCGCGCCGCAACCTCCTCCGACTTGTCGTTCCACCTCGCGATTCTCGTCTTCTCCTCACCGAGGCTCGCCCGTGTATCGTCTCCGAGAAACTTGGCGTATGATACACATGTATCTGACGCGTATGTACACGCTTCCGATCGAGTCCATGTGAGGAGGAGACGGCGGCGGAATCGTACACCCCCAGGTGTACCCGTCGAGATTGTATACGATTGAAACGATGGTGACGAAAGATCGCTGCGAGAATCTGTATATGCCGGATAAAACAGCTGGACCACGCGGAGATGGGGAACGAGGCTGTACCATCGCGGCGTTACCAAAAGTTAATAATTAGACTCTGCGCGTGACCTTGTACTTTCGCCGTTTCCATCTCGCTCGCTGCTCTCGGCGAGTAATCCGCCGCTTCTCGCTTCCTCCCGGCGAATACCCCCAAAGTTTCCCGACAACTCGGCGGCGCACCGGTGAAAGCAATTTCGGCGTTGGCTTCCTCCCTCACCACTCGTGTGCTCTCGGTATGAACTCTGCTCCTTCACCCCCTCCCCCCGAGGAAAGGTCATACGATGCATCGACACCAGCTGCAGCTGACCGACAGCCTCTCATAGTCTTGAGGGAAAAAATTGCCGGCATATTCGGAAGATCCACGTTGCGTGGATACCAAGGTCGATGGAAAATTTTCAACCGTCGGAAGGAAATATCGGACTGTACATGTAGCGAGAGAAAAAAAAGAGGTGTACAACGGAGGGAGAGGGAGATGGAGGGAAAATGACAAAGATGTAAAACGAGATGGCCCGGTGCTGCTGGGTGAGTGAGAGGACACGCGGGGTGGTAGGTGAGGCGACGAGCTATACAAGGCGGTGGATAAGAAGAGAAGGGTGGCAGGAGGCGAAAGACGGGGGGAATAGTCGTGTAGTCGGAGAGGCGGTGGTTGCAAAGGGGTAGAAATGGCGGTGGTATGGAAGGAGGCCGCCTCACGAATGATGGAGGGAAAAGAGCGAAAAAGGAAAAAGCCCGAGCTACGAAGTAGCACTCGGCAGGAAAGAGGATGCAGCGTGAGAAACGCGCGAGAGTGCGAGGATGGGGGGATGGAAAAGGCGAAAAGGGGGTCGTAGAGAGAGAGACGGTCAAGGGAGGAACAAGAGTCGGAAGAGATAGATGTATGTGGGAGGGCCGCTCGATACAGCCCCAGCGGAGGAACCCCCTTCTCTTCATCCTGCTCCTCATCTCTCTTTCCACCTTGTGTCTTTTCTCCTTCTCTCATCCGCACAGCTGTACCGCGCGATTCTCCTTCCTTCTCCTTTTCCCGAAGCCAAACATCGCATCTCGCGAGGTTAAAGTGAGAAAAGTCAACCCAGTCACTCGGCGAGTCCTTGTGTGCCTCAGGACACCCCCTCTCGCGATAGATCGCGCGGGCGCGGACGAAACCAAGAGGTATAGCTATCGCTGCTGGGCGACAACTACGACAGCCCTCTGTTCTCCTGTCGCTCTCGTATACCCACACTGGTAAACGGGTTAAGGACCTCATCGCGACTTTGCCCCTCAACGTTCGTCTCATCCTCAACGTACCTGACGCCCTCGATATCGTCGAGTACCGTCTTTTTCGCCAATGACATTTATACCTCGCGCTGAACATGGCAAATCTATGGAATTGGCAGAAATATCATAGATCACACGCTCGCTTTCGAGATTGGAAAATACCATCACATTTATACCCCGAGAAAAGAGGAGAGAAAACGTAAACAGCTAGTGCGCTAAAAAGGCTTTTCTTATGAATTTCTACGCGGGGAAACTTTACCACTTTGGCATCAGCGAGCCAGCACGTTCGACATCAACGGAGCTCTCGATGTGCTCGACCAACGGGATACTTTGTGCGAGTTGCACCTCGTCATCGCGGCGCATCTAGCCCCTTTTATCGAGAGACTTTTAAGCCCACTTTTCCGAGAGTTGGCTGGCTTTCAAAATTTAGCAAAGGAGAGGGAGATGGAGGAGGCATCCGGCTACCCTACGGCTTTGCGCGACGTTGGCGCGCCTTGTCACTTGGCTGGTTATCCAAGCACTTCCATGCTCGTCCACGCGGATACGAGTGCATAAACATGCGAGCCCGCTAGTTCGAGTCATCCTAGCTGAAGAGCACCTTTGCTCATACACCGGGGCACTTTATCCCCTCTGCGCAAAGGCGTCGCAGCATCAATAACGAACTCTACCCTCTAAAATTTGTCCTCGTGCGACTCTCGTCGCTCTGCTGTACTCGTCCGACCAAGGACACGCACGGGGAACCAAAGGGCAGGTATTTATACCGACTAGAACGGTAAAGCTCACACCACCATTGAAGGAAAAGAGTGCGCACGATGGGTGGCTGTTCCGATGGGTAGTTGGGCGAAGCTCGAGGGGTAAAATGTGCCAGAGGCTCTCGCCCGTGGAATACTCCTTTCTGCTGGGCGCCTCCTCGACTCGCTCGTACCGGCGGAGGATATTGTGATTTTAGCGTCTGTGTAATTATGGAAATTAGCGACATGGAAAGCCTAGGATAAAAGGGTTGATTATAATCCGAGCGGAGAGATGGTAGCGCGAGTGTGAGTGGGAAGGAGAACAAAGATGGTCGCATATAGAGGTCGAAACGAGTAAGAGAGTATGTACGAAAGCTTTGCTCGGTCTTTTTGCGAGAGAGAGAGAAGACTACACACATCGCGGCCATAGATTAAAACGCTCCTTTCACACTCGGGCCTCTGCCTCTGTCCTCTTCGTCCGTTCCTCCGCGCTCATCTTCTCCCTTCTCTCAGCGGTCGTCAGCCATCCTGCATCCCTCCGTGGGTTACATGCGTATCACTCGTCCTTGTCTCCTCGTCGTCATCCGACAGAGCTGACGCATCCACAGGATCACGTCGTCATATCGGGATCGAGTTGCCTGTGTTCTCGGTACGTGTAATACGAATTCAGTTCTGGAATAAACCCGTGGCGAAGCACTCGACGCCACGTCGGAGCTCGTACGTTCGAGCCAGGAGTAATGGAGAACAGCGTGCATGGAACAGGAGTGCAGAACCTCATCTCGAGTTACGTTCGAGCATCCACACCCCGCTGAAGTATCAAGGATACTCGCCGGTGATGCTTTTTTCGGAGAGACCATCGGAGCCAGGGTTGCTCGTTGATTCTTCGAGAATCACAAGCATCAAAACGTCACCACGCCCAATGTACATTCCCGATAATGGCTATTTTCCCCGAGACCAGTCTTGCCGACGTGGTAGGGCATTTCCTCCTGCGTATTCTTTGAAACATACGCGGAGACAAAGCACAGCGGGGTGGGGATGATGCTGTGCGGAGGAGACGGTCGACGTTCGGATAAAAAATGGCGAAGCCAACGACGGATTGCCTGGGTGGTGGTGGGTGGGTGGTTGGCCCGTGCAATCGCTTCTGCAAGCTACCCCACGGGCGTACTCGCTCTCTTCTCTCTGTTCTCTCCTTCCATCCTACAGCGATAGAGGCAGCAGCAGCAGCAGAAGCGCCCACCACCCCTGGCGCCGGTGTCGTTCGCCGCGCGCGATACCGCTGGAGAGGATGCTCTACAGCTCCCTCTCGTCGTCGTCGTTGCCTCTCACTGTTTTTATCCATCTTTCTCGGTCCAGCTCAGCGTCTCCCACTCGTTCGATTCACGGTGCTGCTCGCTCGCTCCATCTCACAGCCAACCCTCCGCATCCTCTTTCCGTATCCTGCTCTATCCCTCCAACGTTTTTCCCTCTTTCCCTCATCGTTCCGAGTCCCCTTCGTTCACGCTTTTTCCCATCTGGCTATTGGACTCTCGCCTCACCGACTGGGTCGTTCGGGGGTGCGTCCGGGAACCTATGATGTGATCGGGTATCGAGTATCGGCTCGGGCTCCCATTGGTTCTCCCATTGGACTCGCACCCTACCACCTCCAGCGAGCACACTCCTCCGCGACAACGGCGCGCGCTATACCGACTGATTTGTTCCGTAAAAACGTCGATACGATTCTTTATATCGTATGTCTATAGGTGGCGGAACCAGCTACAGCTCCACAGCCACCCACATCGTCCGCGCCCATTGCCACCTCTCCTTGTTGCCCCTGTGCCGCGAAAAAAAAAGAAAAAAATAGCACAGAGGCTGGAGAACGGGACGAGGATAGACATCCGATTCGACCGGAAACCACCGCGAAGGGAGAGAGAGAGCGAACTTTACTTTTTTCATTGGCACTGTCACCTCCCCTCCGGACACCGTTTTCGCGTCTTTCTCCTCTCTCCGCGTCGCTACGAGATATAATACGTTTATCGGAAAAATGGCCGCCTTCGACGTTACAAAGCGATCGCACCGCCAATGCGGACGACATTTTCTCGCTACAAAATGCACGATATGCTTCATCCATGCATGAAACGTCCATTGATTTCGTTGATGGTTTCAAGGACAACTAGTGCACTTTGTGACGACGTACCAACGCACCCCGTGTCCGTTGGCTCGTCGAGTCTGCCTGAAAGACTCGTAATGTATAAAACCCGGTCGGAGAGAGAGAGAGAGAGAAGGAGAAGCTCGGCGACGCGCGTTACGATACTGAACCGCAGGTATTGTTGTGAGAACCAAGTGCCTTCAATGGTCTCGCTTCGTCACCGTTTAACACACGTGCGGGGCCGCGTTGACCGACGAAAAGCCACCAAGTTTCCCGCGACGTGAGCATCAGTGCGGAACCTATTGTGAAAATATCTGACCACTGTGCAATGAGGTGATATCTACCACCTCTGCCGAGAGCGTGTTCTTACGAGGCTGGAGAACACGCTCCCAAGGGTCACCCACACTGTGCTGCTGCGCCAGCAACGCGCCATACGGAAACTCGCTTTTAACTTTCCGTACCTACTTTGCACCAGCGTGACGTGATATTTCACTCCTCTCTTCACGGTATTTTGCATTGAAGTGTTTAGAGACCCTTGAATTCAGACGACGCGGCTATATACACCGGTGTTGCAACGATACACGGGATCCAACGTGAATATTCACTGGAATTCGCGTTCACAGATGGCGCTCTCCGCGCCCGGAGATGAACCAAGATCTTTATGCAATTACCGTCGAGCACCGGATATAATTGGCGCAATAACAATACGCGAATTGTTCGGTACCATTACGAGCGAGAGTATACGACTGCCGAGGGAAGATTTTTCTTGGAGAGCTTGATACAACGATGCTACAGGACTATGGTACCTGAAGATGTATAACAAAAGTGTATAGCAATAAAATATTCAGTGAAAAAACGGAGAGTGCTATTTCTATTTTGCCAAGCAGTCTCTTTTGCTCAACGGTGAATCTATTTTATCCGGTGGCAGTTATGGTGAACGGTCCGAAACGAGAGAGAAGGAAACTGCAGAGTGGGAGAGTAGCTTGTGAAACTTTTATCGAAAGAAAGAATGCGTTTCCGCTATGGCGGCGCACGATGCAGGGGCTGCAGGGATGAAGAAGAGGGCGATAAAAGAGACGGTACACGAGAGTACGGCACTCTGTGTGTTGTACGAGTAGAGGGGGGGCTGACGGGGGTAAGCAAGGAGAGGACATGACATCGGCAGCAGCGCAGAGAGTGAACGAATCGAGCTTTTCACGTGCGGTGTCAGAGGAGGAGGAGGAGGAGGAGGAGGTGGAGGTCGGTAGCGGTAATTCACAAGGGGAGAGGAGAGCGCGCTTCGAGAGGATCGGAAAACGAGAGGACGGAGAGAGAACGGGATCCCGAGAGCAAACGCGCAGACTCAATATCGCCGAAGCAAAGTCTCCGATAGGTCGAGGTTCGACTTTGAGGGGTGGGAATAGATTTCCAATCGCAGCGGGGCGGTGGCGGTGCTTTCCTCTCTCGCTCTTTGCGCGTTACCGCGTCTGTTCTCGCGCGGGGTTCGGCTTTCCTCGTGGCTGTAACGCCAGCGTTTCCGTAGGTGGACCCGCCGATCCTCGTAGAGACACACGAGACGCACATACCGTGCGTCGCGGGCGCGAGCTTTCACCAAGCGGAATCGCCGAACCGGGTTGATGGTACGTAACCGAGCGTGTACGCCCTCTCCGACGCACACGGTCGTACCGGAGGACACACGAGGGCGAGAATATACCGCGTATCGCAGGGGTATATAGACATACGCGTACGGATACGAACGTTCCAAGGTCGTACGTGTCGGTGGACCACTCCGTGGATCGCGAAGGGAGGAACAACGCGGGAGGATGCACGACACGCGGGACGGAGATAGTGATTTTCCTTCTTCATCCTCCTCCTCCTCCTCCTCCTCGCGGGTACCTCGCTCTCGCTCCTACATATATTGACCAGGCTTCGATGCGCGCATCTGGGCGTAACCCGTTTGGTCGTTCGTTCCTTCGTTCGTTCGTTCGTTCCGACTGACAGACTCTGCTGCTGCTGCTGCTGCGGCGTTGAAAGAGGGACGGATAGACAGCGGGATATATATTTTTAGAGAAGGAGAATGTACACGAGAGAGGACAAAGAGAAGAAATATAATGGTGGTGGCTGCAACGATGCCGTTACCGCTGCTGCTGCTGGTGGTGCTGGTGCTTGCAGCCGATGAGTGGGCCGAGGATCGAGCGAGAGCACTCTGCACCGGGAATAACTACTGTACGGAACCGCTCCCATGCCACCCCCAAAACGTGAACCACCCGCTCGATTATGTCTACGTATCTTTGTACAATACTCGCGTACACGTGTATACGTGTGCAGAGATGGAGGAAAAAGACGTAGACGACGATAGGGAGGAGTGCCGCGCCTGCGAATTGTCGTCAGGGCGACGCGGCGACACTGGAAAAATCGAACTGAAATAAACCGAAGAAACGCTCTCCTCTCCCTCGTCTCTGCGAGTCTCGCGATCTGCTCGACCGCGGGAAAATGTACCCGACGATGGCGACGGGAGAGCACTCGCGCGAAATGCCACCTTTTCGGATCTGGCGAAATTGATAACCTCGCGCGATAAAAGATGCACGGATGAGACGGCGATAAAACAAAACTGATCCCGTTTTGACGGCAAAGACGCGAGAGAAAAACCGTTTTTCCGTTGCAGGGGGTGAGAAAAGAAGCAGCCGAAAACGTCAGAGAGGAGAAACTAAAGAAGCCGTGTACGCGACCTTTCCTAGGACGCTGTAACGCGCTGCTGCAGTCTACCCCGGAGCAGAGCCAGCCAGAATCCACGAGCAGTCTTTTTCTCGAGCGTTACTCTTTCTCCCTGCCCCCCTCCGCCATTTTTTCGCCCTTTCCTCCATCCTCCTCGTACATCTCGAAAGCTCGTCGGAACTTTCAGCGGATGAGTTGTAGGAACGATTTAGGCGATACCACCCGCGCCCACCCTGCTGAAACGCTCCTTTCGCACTTTTTCTCCTCCACTCTCGAGTTTACATCTTTCTCTTCTCCCAGCAAGGTCTGACGAGAAGGGTATGTCTATAGCCATGCTCTGCGCCATCAACGGGAGGAGAGTTTACGCTTCCGTGTGTCGTCGAGAGTGCCCCGCGACGACGGTATTTACACGTCGGCGACCGTGTGGTACGAGGTGCGGAGGGCGCGAACTCGCTTGCTTTTCCAAACGCTTACGAAACAAAGAATTATTATTTGTGTGCCCTCGGATGTGTGTGCTGTATATGGACCGCCGGAGGATTTCCCAGTTTACAAACAAAGTTAGCAGCTACACGACTCGCAGAGTCGGCCGTCCTGAGAGCAAAAGCGAGAAGGAGAAGAGACGACGACGACACCGATGGAGCTTCGGAGGCTGCTAATGTTGCTACCCTTCGCTGCTGCGCGTTTCTGCGTCTTTCTTCCCTCCGGACGGCGATGCCAGCGCTCACCTCCTATCTGAGATTATGTGTCGCGGATATACGTCGAGCTGTACCGAGCCGGTCGTTCTCTCTCTCTCTCCCGCTCTCTCGCGAGAGCCCACTCGACCCACAAGCGGGAAAGCGAGATTCGGAAAAAGTATACGCACACGTGCAGCCTGTGTGCTACTCAGTCTCGGTGCTCTCCGCCACCATTGTATTTCCCAGCAAATACTTTTATAAATCGTCCCGCAGCATCCGCGCGGAGCCCCATCCTTCCTTCTAAGCCCGCCGGTTCTCCACATTCCGTCGTAGCTATCCTGGATTGGATTAGCGGTGAGTTACGGCCACTCCGGAGAACCGGGGATGCTGTATATGCTCCGTATCGGGAAACCGGGAGGTTCCTCGACGACGAGCTATACGATCATCCGACGAATCTAGAACACGTATTTTTTCCCTCGTGTCTCTTCTCCGGAGATCATGTATCGAACGAGTGGAAAAACGTGAGAAGAAAAGTATACGAAAGAGCGGAAAGTGCTCTTGGCCCGGAGACCACCTCTGCGCCTCACGTTTTCACGCGGCGGAGGAGGGACGCGGAGAGGTGTGTGCGGACGGTACAGTGGGTGGAAACGATGCCGGGGTAAAGGGTGGCTCGGAGGTATTGATCTCAACTCTTGCTTTTCTCAACTTTTTATCCGGCACAGAATCCGACCAAGCAGCAGCCGACGTACAGAAGGTACACACGGCGAGAAACCACGAAGCTCAGAGGGCTGGAATTTACACCTGAATTTTCGATGATTTTTCCGTACGCCGACACTTTCGTTCTTCGTCCAATTGTGCACTCGCGAAAATTGCATCCCTCTCCCCCCGCGATGCCGGAGCTTTCGAACTCTTCGATATTTGCATACACCCGCTTTGCCGCTCCTCGTCCTTTCCTCGCAAACTCCGCGATTCATTCCCGAGGAAAACTTTGAGTCAAAAATCTAATTAATTATCATACGTAAATCCGACATGCAGTCATCGCAGAGTCGGAGAGATTCCGTCGATGCAGCTGCGTGTGCGGTTCCGTGCCGGTAAATCTCGCATCGGTAAATATTGCTCGTACGATATCGCGAAATATCGCGTCGGTGAGGGTGAGGAATACATCCGCGTGTCTCCGTGCGGCGTGTGTGTGTGTGTTGGCGGACGCGAAGAAGAGGAAAAGATGAGCAGAGTCGAAAGAGGGAATTAAAATTGAGTCTCAACGGGGGCCAGAGGGAAAGAGCGTAGTCTAGTAATGGGCAAAAGCTGGATGTACTTGGGTGGCAAACTCTCATTTCCCATCCGTCGAAATATCGTGTATTTATTTGTCTGTGAAGCTGCCGCGGCTCCTCGTCTTTCTCGCGCGACTTTTCTAGCTGCTGAGCAGCAGCGGGATCTTTCCATCTCCGCGCGTCGTTCGTCGGATTCTCTCTCTCTCTCTCTCTCCCTCGGCGTTCACGGTGAGATTGGCCGCCTCTTTCGAAAAGCCACCGTGAATCTCGCCGTCGTTGTCGAAGCTCCTCTCGTCGCAGCAAACACGGAGCAAACAGAGTCAACCTAACCGCACCTACACCCCGACACACGGCTGCAACAGATGCCCGGGGGGCTATACATCCGCGTTTCTACCATTTTCCACGAAATTAATATGTCTCTCATATACTTTGCATATTATTGCAATATTCCGTAGCTATTACTCGGCCGTCTTTTCCCTCCTCCGCGGATCCGTCGTCGGTTCTCATCGCTTTTCCCCTTTTTCCAGCACATCACCCTTTCGCTCTTTCATCGAAGAAACAGAGAGAGAGAGAGCTCCGACGAGGACCGCGCGCACGGAGATGAGAAAATTGGTTATCTCAAGGTCAGAACATTTTGATCGTCGTTCACTTCGAAATCGACGATCCTCCCCCCTGACGCTGACGGATACAGATATGCATCAACAGCGTCGGTATCGCCGCACTCGGAACGCCCCGTAGACACATCCGGGCTGGTGATAAGCGCGAAATAAATCGCGAAACTTTAAGTAGTTATAAATCTATACTTTGCGTCGCGAGCTGCGGAGAAACGAGGGAGGAAAGCAGCAGCCGAGATGTCGGAGACGGCGTTATTGCTTCGGGAAATAAAGACAAGGGTGGAATTATATAAACGCGCGTATGCATCAGAGAGAGCGTGAGAGAGAGGGAGGGAAACTCACGCAGGTCGACGAGCCGGATGAGGAAAGTAGCAAACGTATATAACGCGGGGGAGGGTGGCGCATAAAATATAATTGCACGGGGTGGTTCGGGGGATGACGTCGCTATATCCATACTCTCGTCGTGCATGCGCTAATAACCCAGACGCCCCCGCTCCGTACAGCCTCCCGCATCTTAATGCCTAAATTATGTTCGACGTTGGCGGTCGCATCTTCCCCCCTGGAGAAAAAACTAGACGACAGGGAGAGGGATGACGCAATCACGGACATCGATCGCGATGTGCAGCTCCGAGGATGAAATTTTTCAACGAAAAATCACGAATACGCTGTGAAACACGAACGGTCTTGATACATCGCGGATGAGTTAAAGCCCCGTGTGTCGCCCGACAGGATGGAGAAAGAGATCGGCGGATAGTGATGAACGACCGTCGGATGAAAGGAAAATGAAAAGAGAGAAGAAGCTCGTCGAGCTCTCGCGAGAAAGATAAATGCCAAAATGCGCGCGTATGTATAGCGCAGCTCCATGGATCTTTGATTCAAATATAGAAACGCCGTTTGACTGCGCTTTGTTCGATCGCAGCCGGCGCTATATGTTCCAGCGAGAGGGGGGGGGATGCGAACCTCGCGAATCGTGAAAGAGAACTCTAGCGGTGTGCACGATGGTCTTGGTGTATGTACTTTATACTTGACAAACGTCACGGATAAAGCGAAAAGAGGCGCAACCTCCGCGTCGAGTCTGAGAGTGACGCGTGAGCTGGATACACACGCGAGAGTCTCGATGTATATTCGCCGGATCGCGCTAAAGGCTTGAAAAGAAAGAAGAAGAAAAGGAACGAAAGGAAAAAAGAGCAAAACTGTGCGATTGAAGGAAAGTCGGCGGCGGCGGCGGCGGGAAAACGACCAACAGAGATATGCACGGCGATAGGGTCCGAGTGAAAGAGAACGCACCGGAGAGAGCGTATCATAATGGAAAGCGAAGCGCTCGCACACGCTGCACACACTTTGGAACGTCGTGTGTGTGTGCAAATGACGAAATGTGAGCGGGTGGTGGCGTCCGTGTGTGTAAAATGTATGAACTAACCATCTAGTCGCGACAGATGGGTACTCGCGACTCGCTCCGTTCTGGACCCACCGCCGTGAACTGAGACAAAGAGAACTAGAAAGCGAACAACAAACACGCGAGAATCTCCTCGTTATTACACGCGATAAAAGCTAAAAACAAAGCAAGTACATGTCCGGACCGAGTGAAAATATCACGTCACATCGTTCGAACAAAAAGACTCGCGGAAGAGGAAGGACACATTTTCCGCGCATCATCTTCTCGTTTCGAAAGATCCATTAGTACCCCGGAGCAATTATGTACGCGCGTCGATCGACGAGAAACGAGATTTCGGCGGAGGAAAAAACGAGGAACCTTTGCGGAGACGATGATTTTTCGATCGCTCGAACTTTGAGGGAACATTTTCCGCCGCGACGTTTCTTTCTCCGGCTGGCAACCGCGGCATGTACGCGAGTGTGTGCACACGCGCGCGCGAGCTTCCAAATTAAGTTCAAAGGGCGAAAACGTCGTGATTCGCGAGGGCTTGATCTACAGGGACATTTGTTTAATTAGCTCTCGTTCGGGAGCAGGGAGAACCGCGAGGCAGTCTGCTCGGATGTTCGCACATATGCAGAGACGTTCGAGAGCTTTCGCCCAGAGAGAGAGAGAGCGAGGGAGAGAGAGAGAGAGAGAATGAAAGGGAGTCGGAGAGATCACCAAAGAGGCTGTGCGGCCCAAGTACGCGACTATATACGACGCAGCATCCTCCTCCGAGCTGCTCGTTCGTCCGAAGCACGGGTCGTAATAGGCTCTCGCGCCTCTCTCCAAATGGATTTCGAGATTTATGCTATCACGGCGCATTTGTTCGGTCGCGACTCGTCCCTGCGTTCCTAAACGCGAATACATACGTGCGTACGTATATTCTTCGCAACGAGAGAGTCAAGCACCGCGAGCGCAGACGTTGTCTGATGCGCTTCGCTCGACAGACCTATAGGCATATAATAATCGCGACCCGACTAATACCGATGCGAGGAAAAGCGAACGTTTCTTCTCCTCCTCTTTTTCGTCTCCGAAGCAGCGTTGCGCGAAAACCTCGTCGCCAAAAGGAGAAGGAAAATCGGTGGAAAGAACATTTCTCTTGGACGCGTTGGGTACCCCGCGAGAGACTCGTCGTCGTCGCGGTCGTCGTCCCGTGCGCTTTAATTGAAAGCACGGACCGTCTGGTGGCGTTGGTGCATCGCGCCCGGCGTTTGGTGCACTCTGCCGAAACGGCCGTTTCGCAAATCGATTATACCCGCAGTACCCTTCGCGGGGTTGAAAAAATCTCCATCGTGTATTTATACACGGACGTTTCAAAGATACGCGCTGCGACTCTCCCGACTCTTAACCCCTTAATATCACCGAAGAACGAAATTATTTACATAGGAAACGATTTTTTTTTCCTTCCGGACACCCCGAGTGCCACTGGAGCATCGCTCGCCTCTGCGACGCCCTCCGTGTGCGTCTCGCCGTGAAATATAGCGACCTCTATCGTTGCCATCAGTCATTCAACGCGAGAAAAGCCTCCATCCGTGTGTTTCCACTCTCCGCATCCGACGGAATGACTTTTTTTTCGTCATCGAATTTTGTCGAAAAATCGCCCGAGATTAATGAAGAAACGCGGGGGAATTCGATCGCGCATTCGTCTTCTTTCGATCCGGACTAAAAATACTTTTTTAATCGTCGCGTACGCCGAGCCCGGGTGGCCTCGTGACGAAACTCGCTGGCCTCAGGAAGGGTGAAAAGCTCTCTCTCGGCATTCCGCATGGGACGGGAGACGTCGTGGCCTTTGGAATTCGACGTGGACAAGTGGCTGGTGCGCGTAGTCGGACCTCGAGCCTGCCCACAACGTCGCAAGCGTAGCGTAAAGTTGAAACGCGAATTTCAAAGCTATTTACATTGTGTACACTCGCGTATGCACATTGTAGCGACACGCGCATTGTAAGGAACGCGTAGACGGGGGTGATCAATCCTTGGCGTACGACAAAACAACTCGCCGCGGTAAACGCGAGTGAAAGTAAATGATTTTTCTTCGTCGATCAATCTGCGGGGACGAGCAATCCCCGGCTGCGGGTCCAAAAGGCGTCGTAGGTGGATGAGATTCGATAGAGGATGAAGCGACGACGACGACGACGGAGTGTCTTTGCCGAGGAATTTATTGGCAAACGATCCCGATGGAATCCGCGAGTACAGAAAGATTCGCGTCCAACGTCGCCTTTCCGTCGTTGGCGCGTTTTACACGCGCTTTTACCAGTTCGTAACGATGGATAAGCCACGAGAGAGAGAGAGAGAGAGAGAGAGAGAGGATGAGGATGAAGAGCACACACCGGCGATATCTTTAGATCGAGGCCGCACTTCCATACGAAGAGGCGATCGCCGCGGTTCGAGCAGTTGGCCAACGACACCCGGAAGATTCCGAACCGACAAAGTAATAGCTACGCGATTCGACCGTACGGTGTCGACTCTAGAACAGATGTATAGGTGAATCAGAGGAATAAAGCTAACGAAACCGCGGTAATCCGCTCCAATTTATCAGCAACGAGAGCGAGGACGCCCACGGGAGAGCGAGGAGGACCGAGAGGCGCCCAGAAAAGCTCCTCCGCCGACGTTTCTATTATTTTCCCGCGACTTTGCGTTTATCACGCTTCGGCAAGAAATGCGTCTTCCGCTGTCATCACCGGCCGGCACGATTTATGCGGCGATCTTTGCTCTTGAATGTCGCTGCTCCGGGAAGCGCGCCGGGAAATCCAAAGACGATTCTTCAAGGACCGGCGGAGCAGGGCTCGCGCTGGAACGGAGACTGTTTGAGAGGTCGAGACGCGAATGATGTTGGAGAAATGACGAAATCGCGTGACGGACGAGCGAAACAAAAGGAAACGACGATTCCGATCGAACATTGGCGCGCTGCCAAATTTCAAAAATATATCCTCGTCGCTTTTCGTTTCCAAATGACGTTTATACGACCACGTGAAATTCGATCGTCGAAGGATATCGATTTTTCGCGGGGTTTATTGTGGGAAAATCGCGAGAGACGCGAGTGACGATGCTGGATGCTGCGTCTCTGTACGAGATGACTAAAGTGGAGGAGAAAAATAGAGCAACGGGAGGATAAAGAAAATACGAAGAGAGAGAGAGGGAGAGAGAGAGAGAGAGGGAAAAATAAAGAGAGAATCGTTCCAGGAATAGGACATGTCACGAGAAGAGCAGTGCCAATGCAGCCACTATCCTATAACTTATTTCACGTATCGTTTGACGTGATACATTCGATCCAATAATATCTGCGCAACACACTCGGTGCTTGCCTTGCGCTGCCTGCGAAACGTTAGCGCGTGCAATGCTCCGTAAGACGAAATTCATAACGGATACAGCGCGCACCAGGGTGTATAGCGTACTCTCGGCGACGTCTCCGCGATTCGATCTGGACGATTGAACATTCTCGCGGGCGCGAATGCCCGCGCGAGAGAGACAGCCAATGTCGAAAATTACAGCGGCTCTCCCAGCGTCATCAGCATCTCGGTACTTGCGGCACTTTGTCTCATTTGCCTCACCTCTCTCCTTGGCTCTCCCGCGGATACTTTTGTTTTTTCCTCCCTCCTGTTTTTGCCTCTTGTTTTTTTGAGCAGGGAGCAGCAACATTATTACCATCGTGTGTATATAATTCATACGGATGAGACGCGAGTCCGACAGCTCCTTGCATGTCGCGATTATCAACAGAATACGGCTTTGAATGCCAGCGGAAATTAGGCTGATATTTCGAGAAGCGTGTGCAACTCATCGCTCGGGCGAGAGCGAGAGAGAGAGGGAGCAGGATAGATTAGTGCCAATTGTAACGAAAGTTATCTCATAAATTAGCCCGGCGATCGGTGACTCGTCGCGCTATGATCGTCGTTTTGAACGCACGCTAGAGGCAACTATATATAAACATCCGCTATATCACACGTGTCACGAAAATGTCTCTCGAGCGGAGCATCGGAACGCGGCAAAGATAACCTATGAAAATTCTCGCTTCCTCTTTTCGGAAATGTGTTCTCGATATTATGGGATGAGCTTTCGCGCTGACGGATCCCCGCGCGGAATCAACGTTATTCGCAAAGACGTCGCGGAGAAAAGTACGAAAATGTTCGCGCTGCGAATCGGTCAAACTCGTCCGCGCGACGTGCGCGCACACGCGCGAGACAAACCGCGGGCGAGCTTTTGCGTCGTCTATCGTCGACCTGTCATCTCTTTTACGCCTTTGAACCACCCCCGTTGTTACCAGTCTTATTATACATGTCCACCGCGGCAAGAGGCAAGAGTGCGTCGCCGGCGTCATCTCAAGCCTTCCTATGGACCGCAAAGATCAAGAACCTGAATATACGCGCACTGACGAGGCGTCAACCGAGGCGATGTCGGGAAGCTAAGAAATTTCTAGCCGTGCCCGCCGTGCATACGGGCACTTGTAGCGAATAACGGCGGCCAACTTATATTTTCGCATCGGTTCAACGTGACTGGGTGCATTATTTTATTTGTATATTACTTCAAACAGCCGAGAATATACTCGAGGGACCGCCGTATTATTTCCGCAACGTGAAAACATCGCGAAACTTTGATGTATATTCATCGACGCTGGTTTTTTGAGGTTTTGACACTGAAATACCGAGTTTTCGGTGAAATACCGGTGTGTTTTGTAATCAGCGGGGAAAAATACATCGATATAGACCATTTGAAATCATTTTTGAGATCCAAGATTTTTCGTCATTTTTTGCGAAAATGAGTTTGTTTACTAAAATGCTTGCCATTTTTTTCCACGTTGAGGTAGACACTCTGGGTTGTGCTTGTTCTCTTCGTAATTGATTACGCTTCAAAATGCCGTTTGGTTCATCGGGATATCTTGATTTTTCGATTTTTGGCGGATTTTTAAAGCTGGACCATCGATTTTCGCCAATTTTCCCATACATACCCCTTTGCGTTTTTTTCGCCGATTTTCAACATCGATTTTGAGGGTGAAGGAATATAGCTATCTGGATGAAACTTGCGCCATTCTTCGAGTCTACTCGAGGGCTTTCCAAAACACTCCCAAAAAATCTATGTAGGTTCACTAGGAAGAAAGTTATGACCATTTGAAATTCCGACTTTTCGCCGATTCTGGAAAAGTGGCGAAAAATGGAGTAAACATTTTTTTTTCCATTTTTCGATACTTCAAGCGCCTATCCGATGGGAAATTTTCCGCCGATTACGAAACACACGGAATTTTCATCGAAAACTCAAAATTGTGACGAGAAATTGCAAAAAAACAGAGTTCCGACCAAACTCGTGTTGAATTTCGCCTCGGACATCCAAAACGAAGTTGGCACCACCGCGATGGCGATTCGGGGAGCAAAAATCGTCGACTCGAAAGTTTCAACTTTGAACGAAACTCGCTTAATGGAAAGGACGGACTTTAATCTCCGATGGGCAAAGTTTCTGTTGTGGACTCGCGCGAATTTACGATTCGCGATGTCCTGGTGAATAATTATTCGTCGTCACGTATCTTTTAGAGAGGTCCGCGAAAATCCCTCTCTGTACCAATAAACTTGCGTCTTGCCTAAATATTCACTTTCGTTTTCTTTTCCTTCGCACGCCGCGGGATTTGCAGCGGCGGATCCAACCGGCGGATCCCCATGTCCTATGTCGGGACGACATTACCGCGAGCTTTGCGCGCAAAGTGTCGTCCGGTCGGGGCGCGTTTCGTCGCGTCTCTCGGTGCGCCTCTGAAACCTCTCTCCTAGCGATGAAGGATGAAGAGAGACGGGGCAAAAAACACAGATAGACGCGCGGAGGAGCACAAAGCTCCTGCACGTACCAGCGATGAATGGCCACTTAATGCAAACGTCATCCGTTCTCTCTACGAGCGCGCTTAAAGATACGACGACGCGCTTATGAGCGGGGGAGTATCACGATACATCAAGGTAGCAGCAGCGCACAAGAGAGAGCATTGACTCCATCGCTTTTCGGATTTGCATTAGCATCGCGATAATTCCCGATGAAAATTACAGCCTCGATGCACTTTTCTCTTAAACAACGCGCGCTGCTGCTGCTGTGCGGCTTTCCGGCGATTCCGACGGCATCTCTGCCTCGATTTTCGCCAAAAAAACCGTCTCAGCCTCCTTTTTTCCATCTCAAGAAAGGGGCCTCTCGAATCGCTCGAAAAGTTCGCGTTTCGTATACCTGCTCTCTCGTTGGACGTAAATTTGTGACGCGCAGATGCGTTATTCGACGATCGTCGAGAGCGTATATGCCCGCGCGTCGGATTAGGCGAAAAATAAATTACCAATTGTCTTGGCAGTGATCCCAGGGATTCCGTATACGCGTAACCATATCTCTCCTTCTCTCTCCTTCTCTCTCCCCGGGGCGCGGTTGCGTTTCAAGCTCGGACGACTCACGTTGACAGTCGGAGTCGCAAAGTATCTCCCCGCTGGTGTGCTGAGAAAACGAGAAACCGCGCGACGCGGTATAAAACACAATGATGAACACGTACGTGTACAAAAGAGGGAGGCTGCGAGGCTGCGAGGCTGCGATAGAGATTTTCGTGAGCCAGAGAGTGCGTTTGTAGCACGTGTAAGAGTCACAGCATCCGTGCGTCGCGACCACCTTCGATGCCAGCTTCAGCTGCAGCGCTCTTTCTCATCGCGCTCCTCCCTCGCATCAACGTCCAGGCCATCTACGAGCACCACATACATGCGTGCGCGAATATATATGTTTACACAAGAGTGTCAGAAGAAATCGACGATGGTATAGTCTTGATCTACACGGACGTTTACGAGCGTTTCGTGAACCCTCGTTGGCAATTTTCCTCGGCAGGTTAACGTCTCGTTCGTCCAGCGAAATAGCCAAACTCTCCATGTATTTTGCTGCTCTCTCTCGCTCGACGTGTGCCGCCAAAGAGTGAGAGAGAGAGAGAGAGAGAGAGAGAGAGGGAGTGACGAACGTTATCGCCACATTCGCGTCATCCAGCTTTATCCCAATCCCGCGCACTTTCCTCCCGCGCCGGAAACTTTTACTCACTCGACTGTCATCAGGAATGACGAGTATCGCGCGCGCAGGTATGCTTTTGAGGGCACCGGAAAATCCTCAAAAATACGAAAGATAAAAAGAAAGTTTGTTAAACGGTGAACTTTTGCCTGTAAAAATACGGGAATCGATATCGCAGAGGGAATTCTTTTTCATCCCCGTTCGTATTCTCTCTCTCACTCTCTCTCTCTCTTTGAATTGCATACACACACACACACAGCACACACGAGCGTATGAAAAGTTTGCAGCGCTCTTTTGAAAATACGATCGAGGCGAGACCCCCCTTAAGGCTCGGCCTCGTTTTTGCCCGCAGCGCCCTCTTCCGCCGAGGAGACTCGACGCGCAAAAAGCTCCACGACGTTTTGCTCCCTATGCTGTGGGATATCGGTAAGGACTGCTGTCGCGGTGCGGATATACTATACACGCGAACGGATAAATGCTCGGAGAACGAGAGTGGAAAAGAGGGGAAAAAAAAAACGCGAAAAAAAATTCTGAAAAGTTGCCAAATTGTGTGCGGCAGCGTATGCGCTTCGCTCTCGTCTTCCTTTGTCGTCGTCTTTTTCCGATGCTTTTATTTATTTTTATTTTTCCCTCAGCCGATGCGGTACAGCCGGGAAATTATCGATTCCGCGATCAAACTTTATTCATATTTAATCGTTTTTTTTTTTTTTTTCGTTCAATCAACGATACAAACAGGCACCGTGAACTTTAACGGCGTTTCTGATAAATTCCTTCCGCTCCGAAATGGACACGCGCGGTTCTCCACTCTGAAATTCCGTTCGGGTGAATCGAGAGTTTCGGAAAAATGGGAAAAAAAATGTTACAGCCGCGCTATTCCCGGAGGAAGAGGAAAAAAACCGCGGGGGGAGAGAAAAAAGCAGAGTTTCGTGCCCTCGCGCCCTGGTAGGTATTTTATCCGCGGCGCAGGGCGCACGCGGCATCCAGAGAGAGACCCCCATGGGTAAGACGAATAGCTTCTCTAAATAAAATGACTCGGTTATACATCGACGCATTTGTACGCGTCCGGCGGGCCGATCTTTTAACAACGCGGCAGGCGGACTGCGCCGTACAGCCGCGGAGAATCTTCGCGAAGCGTTCAAAAAATTTTGAAAGGGAACAAAAAAATGAGAAAGAGACTGGTCGGACGGTCGAGCGGGGAATGTATAGTTACATTCGCGTTTGAATTTTGAAAACGACGACTTTTGGATTCGAACCGACGCGTAGGTGCGAAGGGAAGATAAAAGGAGGAGAAAGATGGTCCACGCGTATACGTCGAAGCTGAAACAACGTGTGTTATCCGCGCGAGGTACTTACGGCGACGTGAGAGACGAAGCGCGCATTAGCCACAGCAGAGTCGCAAACGTGTCTCTCCGGGTCTCGCCGTGATCGGTCTCTCAGCTCCCGCGAGCCACCTGTCTACGAAACATGTCGTTAACTATTAACGGACCCGTAATTACTTGGGAAGGATCCTGCGGCAAATAAACGAGCCTAATTGACTCGAAAATAAACGCGGAACGTTCGGCGAGCTCGGACGTACGCGAGACAAAGTACGTACGTATACGTACATGCGCGGAGATGTCGCCTCGTCGACGTCGTCGTCGTCGTCGTCGTCGTCAAAAGACGTTTCGACGATTCTATACCGCGCGGAGAGTGTCTCTGCATATTTTCGTTGTAGACGGTATTACACACTCGAATGCTTTTCTCACTCGTGGACAAGAGCATAGACGAGAGTGAATCCAGCGAATCGGTATTTATAGTTTATCGCTCGGCTCGCGAGACGGCTCGCAACGAGACGAGCGATTTCATGAATAAATACACACTCGCGATATCGCGGAATTGTCGTTGGCGAAAGACACGCGCGATATCGACGGATTTTAAAATGATGCTGCGGATGCTTTGTGTCTCATCCTCCTCTTGAGAGACATCTCGCCCGATGCTCCAAGGATACACGCGAGTAGCGACAACCGCCGCTGCTGCTGCTGCTGCTGCTGCTGCTGCTGCTGCACCATCGAGAGGCGTTAACCATCCGAGACTGCTCGTACACCCGCGCAACTCGTTGGTAGAGCTTATTTTCATGGCATTCCTTCGCGGCTCTTAATATAGACTCGCGAATGGTATCAAGTTCGTGCGTTGAAGATGTCCCCTGTCAAACTCGCTCCGCCGGCGTATACGCGCCGGGATGCTGCGGAGCGTCGTCGTGCGGAGGGAAATGCGAAATAAACAAAAAACGAGGCGAAAAAACGACGAGTCACTCGAAACATCGAAGAGGACGATGAGAACCGAGATATCCGAGATGTCTGTATTATCAATTATTCCCGCGAACGCGACACACACCGGCGATCCGTCGTTCGAGACGAGAGAGAGGCGAGGCAAGAAAAGAGGCTTTCGGAGCGTGAATTATCGCTAATTTATCAACTTTTATGATTTGTTTTCGTCGATATAAAAGTTTGTTTTTTTTTCTTCTTTCATCCGTACCTTTTTCCTTCCTTCTTCTTCTTCTCGCGCTCCCGCGGATCAAAGGGATCGCGCTCTTTCGCGATCCGTGCGTGTCATCCTCGCCTCGCAGGTGTCTGCGCGAGTTTCGGAGGAAAATTTCGAGCGCGTACCGCGCGATGTACCCACGGGACAAAGAGATCGAGAACGAGATGCGCGCGAAGAGACGCGAGATGAGATGGAGAAAAAAGAAGACGAGAAATGGAAGGAAAATCTCGTCGAGAGCGTAAATATTCGAACGAGGGCCGCTTCTTCTTCCAAGAGGAGAATAAATAGACGCCCACCGTCGCAATCACCACGTGGCAGCTGTCTACACCCTGGCCCCCGTTTAAATCAAAGAGAGATCGTCTTTGCTAATAACCGAGAGAGAGAGAGAGAGAGAGACTTTACTGATCCGAAATGCCGAGGAAAGAGAGAGAGAGAGATGCGAGCGGTACGAGCTTTTCTCGCGATTCATCGATTACAACGATTCCAGGAATCATATATCCAAAATGCTGTTGCAAAAAGCATCTCGTGATTTATGAATCACGCATCTACGCACACACTCGAGCGAGAGACTTTTATAAAAATCATTCCCGCAGAGCCCTGAAATTGATAAGTGCCAGGAAATATTTATGTTTTTCACATTGCCCCGTATACATCCGAGGGAAAAGGCGCACTGATTTCTTTCATATTTTTCGCAGTAACTCGCGCGTTTGATGTATCTCGAGATCGAGGAGGAGAAAAAAAAAGGCAGACGCCGGCGTGTTTTACGACATGATTTTTTCATCGTATCTCTGGATTTTTTCACGCTGTTTTTGTCCGTGAGAAAAGAGCGATCGAAGCGCTTCCGGCAAAAATCGCGTCGATTTTTCGACGATTTTTCGTCGATTTTTCGTCGATTTTTCGTCGCTCCGGCGCGCTATACGCCGCCATGTTATTATTACGACTATTCTCCCTTCATATTAATATACTCTTCGTGATAAAGAGGCTCGATGTACGAGTTTCGCGAGAGCCAAAACGCACGATGAATTGATGCGATTCCGCTGGTCCGCGCAGAGATGCTGTGCAGCAGGGAGACGAGCGAGCGAGAGAAAGCAGTTGCGCCCGCTCTCATATAGATGAGGAACGTGACTGGTAGTCGGCGAGGGCTTCGAAACTTCAAAATGAGTGATCGTACGTAGCATATAAGAACAGACATTTCGTACGAGGAGCGTACGAGATTTAGTCTGTACACACTTTTCATAGCGTGTGTTCTCCGGCGGGGAGCGTACGCGGGGGGATGGTACGCGGACGCGGACGCGGACACTCCTACATCGTCTTTCTCATCTTTCCGTATCTGTATCGCAGCGTCCAAGTGTCGTTATACACCGCTCTAGAGCTGTTCTCTCGCTTCATACACCGCACTAAATATACCCTCGTAAATATAGATGATATTTACAAGACGAAAATATAATCGGTTTTTTGGCTTCTGTGTGCGCGTCGGTGGGAGCTCCGCACCCACGCAGACCCGTCAACGTGTATGGATGACTACCAGCGTTAAGTAGAAAATGGCAAAAAGTCGAACTCGTCGTCGGCGTCGTCGTCGTCGTCGTCTCTCGAGTACGAAACAAGTACAGCATCTCCGAGCAGCACCCCTGTGTGTATTAATTTTGGCCTTCTCCTTCTTTTTTTTTTCATTTTCCTCCTTTTTTTTGGCACTCGACATCGAGATGCGACTCTCGAACCGGCGACGATATAGCCGAGAGCGAAGAAAATAATTGTTTGCGATAATCTTTGCTGCTGGGAAGAAGTTGAAAAAAAATATCGACGATTTTCGTCGTTTTCGGAGGCTGATTTTTCTTTTCCCCGAGCTTTGATCGTCGATCGATGATCGTCGGGCATCGGGGAGAATATTTTTGGCGCTTTCCGTTGATGCTCTTTTCTCTCAACGACCGTAGACGACGACGACGACGACGACGACGACGACGAGCCGCGAAACAGTCGCTCGTAAAGCCGTCTCTCTCTCGAGAGAGAGAGAGATCGTACATCACACACACACACACTCGCTCGTTTCAATAATCCACGACGAGAATTCGCGGATTTAAAGTAACGTTTCGTCGATGAGACATCGACGCGTGCACTCTGCTGGTACCCGCGCGCAATTCCCCGCTTTTACGACGCCCATTTCTGTTGCAATAAACGCCCGAGTCAAAATATAATACCCCGCAGAACCGAGAAGATTATGAAAACCCCGCAAACAAGACGATTTCGAGTATACTCCTTTTTTCGCGCATACTCGCGTAATTAATTGATCATTTTAATCGCGGTTTTTTCCGTGGAAAGGGCAAAGAAATTGCCATGCGGTGTGCCGGTAAAATGCACAAATGGTCCATCATGGAAGATGGAGAAAGTGAGGCGGAGATGGACCGGACGTGTATCCCGCGAAGCGCTCCTGAGTCAACAGGACGCCCGACGACGACGAGGAAAGAAGAAGCACCGAGAGAGCCGCGAGAGGAGAGACCGAGACCGACAAAGATGGTACAAAAGCGGCGAACCTCCTCTTCCTCCTCTCCTCTCCTCTCCTCCTCGCGCACCCGTGGTAATCTAACGGAACGAGATTTATTTGCGACAAGTTAATCTTGCTCCTCTCCCTCCCGTTCCACGCATCTCACCCTCTTTGGCTATACGCAACTTTCTTTCCATACCCCTCATCTTTTCCCTCTCGAGTATGGCCTACACGATGAGCCCCACGAGTATACTCCGCAGTACGAAGAATCGCACGAGAGATTTTGCATTTTTTTTTCAAATTTCGCCAAGGACAAAATCGACGAGAGCTGGACGCTGGGGAAGAATCGTCGGGGAAAATGGCCGTTGATGACGCTGATGACGGGAACACTAGCCGCTCTACCTCGCGAATCAACAGGACGGTACACGATGATTCACGAGCGGCGGGTCATTAATCTATTTCCACGTTTCGAGCATACGCGAAGGAGCCCTCGGCGAAAAACGGCGTGTATGCCGATTTCTGAGAAGTCAGTCTTTTGATCTGCGAAGATGAATCGGCAGTGGCCGTACGTGTAACCAGTACGATCGGGAGAGAAAATCGGGAATAAAAAATGAACAGGAACGATGCGCTTCTCTGCGGCGATCTCCGGCGATCTCCGGCGAGGACTTCCGGTATAGCGGAAATGAACGTCGTGCCCAAGAGTTTCGGATGAAATTAATCCGCAATATTGAAAATACGCGGTACAGTATACAGTCATTCAAATCGAGACGGCGGCGAGCCTCAGAGAAATCTCGCAGACTGACAAAAAAGGGTTTTCGTTGTATACCGCAGCAGCACGAGCGTGCCAATCGTAAAACGGCTGTATCGCACATATGCTCGTGTACGTATGTATCGCGTCTCGCGTGTAAATGCATATGCGGTTCGAAGAGCGTTTTCCGTCCCTCTCTCTCTCTCGACGTGGACCGCCAAGGAGGGCACGCCGAACGATTCGATCCACTGCCGATTGTAAAAATAAACGGGCATTTATACCCCGATCTCACAAAGAGACCGGCACGACTTTGCGCTCTCCGCGATCTATTCCCAGCTGTATATAGCACGTGTATATACATGTTCCATCGTCTCCTCTCCGCTGCTCATTTCGCCCGCACATATGCGTACGATTTTTACACGCCAAAGCTTATTTCGTCGAATCGAGTCGATGCCCCTTTCCCCGGTACTTGTAAATCATCGACCAGCGATGTGGCTCCGATACTCTCTCTCTCTCCCTCTCTCTCTGGCCTTTGATTAAACAGTCGCGCGTGCATTTTGACATACAACGCGACACTTTACGAGCAAACGATCGAATCCGCCGCGGTGGTGCGGATTCGGTTTTTTGCATATTCCTGCGGTTTTTCAAATAATCACAGTCCGTCGAGGGGAAAAAGAGACGCTTCCGCGGACGAATAAATCAGAGCCGGGAAAATAATGGCTCTATGAAAAATAATGCGGTATTATAAAAATATCGCAACGTTCCTCCAGGAGCGATTGTATACGCTCGTAATTGTATTTATTTCCAAACAACTATTATTTTCGAGAGGAACGTCGCGCTACGATTTATATTAGTTTCCACGGAAATTTACGATTGAAAAACGACGTTCGTGTCCGACCGGGAGATAAAGTTCGATGCTTCGAGTCGTTTGGTTCGTCGTCTCGTCGTTTCGGTTATTTATAGATTAATTTGTGACTAAGGGCTTCGCGTTTTTGAGGCTCTCTCTCTCGCTCTCTCTCCGCCGCTCGGGGCTCTTTCTCTCTTTCGGATGAGTGTATATTTACTTGGCTCGCTCGTTTCTCGTTCATCTCGCCGAGTATCAAGCGCGCATTTCCTTCGACATCGACATCGCGCCGTATAACGCTCATTCACCAACGGGTTAAAGGCTTCTGTTCTCTCTGCTCTCCCCTCGACGAAATTGACGTTGAGAAAAAAGGGAGAAAAAGGAAGCGAAAGATCGCGGCGTTCGAACGTTTGGAATTTTTATGGTGAAAGTCGTTCGCGGACGCGCGAGGAACGCTTCGACGTGATTTGAGGAAAGACTTTGACTCTCGCGAGGAGGACGAAAAGATTGCGGCGGTGATACCATTGGTTTATCGTCGCAAAAACCATTCTGCCGCGGTCGTTTTCTTCGTCGACCACTAAAGATTCCAATAATCCAACGAGTTTCGCGCAGAAACAGCCTGCTGGATCAGCAAACATCCGCTGATCGTTAAATTATTTCAAAGATGCAAACGGAAATCCACCGGGCTCGTATCTTGTCGAGAAAAAAAACACGCAAATTTCCCACAATTTTTTATATCGACTTGACGCTACGGGAGAGGGACGAAAGTGCAAGCTGTCGCGAGATAAAGATTGAATTACGAGGATGAGCTCGATCTGGCGCGAGTGCCGGATGTTTTTATCGTCATTTTGCGATGTTTTGCCGCTCCTCGAGGCTTTTAGGGCGTTGACTGTACACCGATCGCCCATACAGTTGTCCTCTATCCATGGACCTTTATCGAAGGCGTAATTGCGTGTACGTACAGATCTACGATCGAGTCTTTTCAAACAACCCCCGCAAACCTCCCCGTTTTCTCTCTTTCCGTGCCTCTTTACGAGTACAGGAACGGGAGTTGGAAAGACGGTCCATGTACGCGCCGCTTGTACAGAACGCGGAACGAACTTTGACTCCAAGGACCAACTACTTGCCAAGTCCTCGAGGTTCTAGCTCCCGAAGGGGCGGAGGTTACGATCTTGTTGATTGCTGTAGTGCAGCACCCCGTGTCCCAACGAGCCGGGTGGGTATTCGCCGGGTGCGAGTGTACACGCGGACGAAGAGAGAGATAAAAAAAGCCGGAAACGGCGAAAGATGAAGAGGGAAAATGGCAATCACGGGAAACCGTGTCGGGAATGATTATCGCGTCGGGAGAAGAAAATAAAAGTGTTCCGGTACACGCGGAGCCATGGAGAATGTCACGGCCTTGCGGTAGAAATTTTTTCCAAAGTTCCAAAAGACTGATTTTTTTTTTTTGCTATTTTTTTTATATCGAATCGACGATTTTTTTTCCACACTCGTCTCGCCCTTTTTCCTCTCCGGTGAAATCTCGAGTCACCCCGACGCGGATCCTCTTTATTACGACATTTAATTTCTCAGGAACGTGTTTCCATTACGAAATATTTCTGTATTTGTCTGCAAAGTTTCTCAAGAGTTTATGAGCAAACTCCGACGTTGGCTAGGTGGAAACTGGTACTCTTGGTCGCGTGCTATATAGACGCAGCCTCCGACGCTGCTGTTTGTCGGGATTCCACCGCTGTTTCTCCGCAGCATCCCTCTGTTGGCTGTACCATTTCCTCTCGCTCGCTTTTGCCACTCTCAACCCCGTCGACTAAATCGGCACTCGAGTTCGCCACTCTCCGCGAGTCCTCGTCGTCACCAATTCCTCTCCCGTTCCCTTCGTAATCGGAGCAAGCGACTTTTTTTCCCCCAAAAGTCCAAATGCACTTCTCACGCGATTTCGCGCGCGACTTTGGGGCTTGAAAAAAGTTGCATCTCTCGATAATGACGGAATAAATTCCGGCGAGACGAGAAATGGGCGAGGCTCGCGTATCCTCGCGAACTCTCACTTGATAAATCAAGGAACTCCTCGTGCGTGTTGGCAACTCGAGAAAACGCTATAAGCGCGCGAATCCGCGAGCTTTCGGCAAAGGAACGCTTCGCAAAGACGTTTTTTGGCCTCCTCTCGTCCGAGAGTAAATACACTCTCGACGTCACACAGGGATCCGAAAGAAGATACTGGATTTTCCACTTTTCTCATTGTCGCCCTGGGATTTTGGCACACGATGGTCTCTCGCGACTCTGCGCGGGGGTGAGGTCGTTTCCACCCCTTCGAAGTATTGGCGAAAAGCCAATAGACGTCTCGGAGTATAATCCAACGATATCGCCACCTAGTTTGCCCCCCGTCTTCTCGCCTCCGCGAAATGCAAGTGCGTTATGGGCGAGATTCAATCGTATCTCATAAAAATGAGGAATACAGCACCAATTTCCTCCACAATAACGTTTTCCTCCTCTGAAATGACGCGCAAGTGGCCATTTTGTTCAAACGGAAGGGTTGATCCTCGTGTGGTTTTTTCATTATAATTGGATTGTTCTCGATACTCGGTCCGTCCGGTTGCTGGGGAAAAGCCGCGGGGGGGGAGTGGAAAGAAAGCTCCAACGACGAGTGTGTGTGTGTCCCCTGCGTAATTAAACGGTAGGCCAAGGAGCGTTCCGGCGAAGAGGGACCCTGACAATTTGAGCCTACATCGCCGAGAGACGGTATGGAAAATGAACTCGCGTACGTGTACGAGCGCACGAGGGTGTACCGAAATCGTTGCGGAGCGTAAAGGCCTTGGCGCGTCCGTCTCTCCCATACTCGCGCGTCCTCAGCCAGCATCCCGATAGAACGCACCGCGACGGTACATCAACGGTACGGACGGACGGTAAACTCTTAAAATGTTATGACGTGGAACTCGTGATTTCATGGAACGTTTGATCACTATATCGGTAAATGACCGAGACCCCGAGGGGTTCCCAAAGGACCCATTCGGAAATCCCATAAATCCTCGTCGTTCCGTCCTTCCGCGTCCGAGTTTTTGGATAAAAAAAGAGCTTTCGAAAATCATCGAGCTCTTTTACGCGTTTTCGTTTCATTGTATAAATTGTTATCGAATATGCGATGAAACGCTCCGGGCTCTGGCGAATATGCGAGTGCAAAGTCTCGTTCGGATATCAGAGGAGCTTCAGCCGTCTCTCTGTCTCTCTCCGGTTTTGAGCCACCCGAGCCAAACAGCCACGGAGAATAAATGGTGTACCGTACGTGTGTGAATGTAAGAGGAAGGATGCAGCGAACGGACTCGACGGCGGTCTCTCGGCCTCGGAGAGTTTTTGCTCCTGGACCTCAACCGCCGGAGCTATACAGCGTAACGAGGGTTGGAGAGGGTGTGCGTACCAATTATACAGCCGACTATCGCGCTGTTCTCATTAAACGACGACGACAAATTCGACAAAAAATCTCTTTGGCGCACCTCGCAGCGATCGTCCGTTTATCGATCGGGAATATTCGATCGGGAATATTCGATCGAGGGATCGAGGAAGCCTGAACACAGGAGCGCTGCAGGACCAGAGCTCCGCATCCACCCTCGTACACACACGGCCGTGTATGTGTACCCGCTCACGACGACGCGGAAAGTTTAATGACTTTTTGTTAATTAACGCCCGGCGCGCTACCGGACAGGCTGATGCCGGGATGCTCACTTTGGTCACCAATTCACGGAAATACCTAGACACACGGCGTCCATCCGCGTATCACGATCACAGTCATCGTGTTACACCAACGGAGCGTCCCATCGTCGGTCGCGTGTGGGAGTTTACCATCGAACCGGCGATGGCCCGTTTATATACGCAAACATGTACATGTGGATGGAACAAATAATCGTACGGTGTATATTCGTGGGTTATTTGTATACTCGACTGGCGCGGCAAGCGCAGCAACGGATGCTTATACGCACCGGACCGCGCCGCGCGAAACAATTTGCCAGTCGATAAATTTTTATAGAAGGGCCACCGGCCAACAGAGGCACCCCGGTATCGCGTATACCTACGTAATGCCGCTTTCTACGGGAGTTCCATGTACGCCCGGACGTTGCTTTCATTGCCGCTAGGAGAGGAAAGGGGTTGTACATTGCACACGAAACGGAATTGAATCGATGTATTTATGCGTCGTTTACGGGGGATGGAGGGGGTCGGAGAGTTGGCACTCGTGTAATTGCAACCCTCGCCAACAACCTTCCAGTCGTAGGATACCATTGCAGGACCATTGCCGCTTCGACATTGGTGCAAACGCGCGGATACCCGGCGCAAAATTCTCCTCACCGGGGTGCGGGGCCGAGATGGGCTTACGGGAAATGTTGGACGCATCCCTGGTGCAAACAACCCTCTGTACACGCGTATTACGTTCTCTCATCATCGAGCGCAATCCACCCGAAGTTTATTTATTTGATCGGCTTACGCGATCCTCTCTCTCTTCCTCCCTGTTTCCGGCTACATACACGGGGGCTTTTAAATTATTACCGTAGTCACGCTCATTGGGAATAATCGTGTTTCACCCCCAACCCCCACATGGACCTGTCGCCGGCGAGCCACGTGGGGTAAATGTCAGGAAAATAAAGATTATTCGTTGCGGAGGCATACCCGTCTTTTCACGAATGACCTTTGCCGCTCCGACACGCTTTTTTCGATCAACGAATGTCGATGAGAGTTTTTCGATCGTTCGCCGCTGTGTTGAGAAAATTGAGGGTGTCAAACTTCACGAAATCCCGCAGCGATCAATGTGCGCTTGAAAGTACCTTGGAGTACCAATGCCACAAGCTGGCATTCTCTTCCCAGAGTATTGACTGCTTCCCGCAGTCTTCCCGCACGGAAGACTGCGGAAGCCGTGGAAACAACGACGTATACGCTTAGAAAGGGCTGGAAAGTATCGAGAGTCGCTTGAGCAGCTCTCGCGTGTGGTATATCGCATAGCTGTTACCAACGAGCCGAAGCTGACGATGGAAAAGCTGTGGAATAAAGGCGACTGCTGGGGGTGCAGGGGTCGCGGGCCGACGGCGTGGTGAAGAGGCAATATAGGAGAAAGCTTATTATTGGAGTCTGCTGCGTCGAGGAGAACGAAATACAGGGCGAAGCGCAGTGATTGCTGTTTCCAATTGAACTCCCGTGCTGTTACGGGAGAGCGTGCGGCAAAAGCTCGCTCCACCTGAATGCGAACGAGCCAGCGGAAAATAATCAAGCTCCGCCTGAAGCCACTATCCAGAAACGCGTTGCAGCCGTAGAGAACATACAGACCGGGCGGGTAGAAACAACGAGCTTTTGCGATAAACCTACCTACCCTCCCTTGGAGCTTTTTCCGCCCCGCGTGCAGCGATCGCTCTTTCGTACCTTTTCCTCTCGCGCACGAGCGATACGGAAAAAAGATCGTCTCCAAACTGCCATGATCATCAGTAGCTCGGACCAATGGTTGACCGACGATCCTCACGAGCCTGGTGTATTCCTCGTTTTGAGAAGGGATACGGAGATGGAGCAGGGGGCTGCACAAGTGGCTCGGGACGTAAGGAGGTGCTGCTGGCTGTCGAGTGACGCGGGGTCGCGGCCCGAGTTGCCAGAGTCGTTGCAACGAGCGGAAAGACACCGCGAGGGACGAGCACGAAAAGGGGATGTTCGGAATGAGATGGAAGTCGAATAGAAAGGGAGGGGTGAAGGGTTTCGTTCGTACGGCGTGCGGGAGGGAAACGCAAGAGGGGTAGAGTACTCATCCGTTGCAGTGCTGCAACTAATGAGACATCGCTAAAGGGCACAGGGGGTATGGAGAGATGGCAGTCGGTTGTACAACGGGGAAGCGGAGTATCCGAGGGAAAACGTGGGAAAGAAAGACGTGCGGAGGCGCCGGTAGGCTCAAACGCGCGCGAGGCACGCGAGAAGCCGCCATGTACCAGCGGAAGCTGCGTAGAAAGTGAGGGCAGGCGATACACTTCACCTGAGACCCGCTGTAGACTGGTGCTGGTGTGCGCTGCTGCGTGAGATGGAGACACACGAGGGCAACGTAGACGTCGTCGACGACGACGACGACGACGACGACGTCAAGGTGGAAGAGCGCGGGAGCTGCGCTCAGGCACAATTAAAACTGACGCTCCTAATGGCAAGTCAAACGCCGACGGGCTCGAGAGATTCTTGACTTTCCAATGAAGCGATTGTTTCATATTCGCTCGGTGTTCGCTCATCCTCGCCCTCTTGCTCCCCCCTCGTCTCCATACACACGTACTCCTCATCCACGACCTTCTCATCCCGAACGTATATTCTCAGCCCTGCTCCCATCGTGCGCCGACACCCCCAACTGCGCCTCTGTGAACATGGCGTACACCCGGTTTTGCGTGGTATCGAAGCGACGCGAGAAATGAACTTTTTTTTTTTTTTTTTCATTTTCACCGACTTTCTCGACTCGCCAGTGGCGGTCATTGCGGATAATCTGCTCAGGGCCAGACGGGAATCCGTGCTTGTAATCCGTATTCATGCTATGCGTCGGAGGAAGATCGGAAGAAGAGGATGGTCGTCGGGAGCAGATTGAAAAGGGGGTCGGATGAAGAGCTTTGGAAATTCGAAGATGTTCCATACACGTACTCGTGATACTACAACCGCGTACTTGCGGATGGGTCTGATGTAGTGTCTGCCGGTGACAGACGCGAGAGAAGAGAGACGAGAACCCTCATCGGGGATCTCGCGGGCGCGCGCGAGCTTTCGAATCCGTTCACTCGTTCAACTTCGAAGGACCTCGTTGTCCTTGCGGACGTCAGTGCGCGCGCGCAAACATACCACGGGATATTTGGCACTCTCGAGTGCCGGCACTTCACCTCTTCTCAAGTTCCCAAGTCGCGTTTGGTACACACACACAAGACATGCGCTGGTATCCCAGTGTGCCTCGAAAAGTCGCGCGAGTCCTTTCCCGAAACCTTGATTCGGCGTTGTTCGCGCATCGAACGTTCATCGGAGAGGTATACGAGACGACGTAGGGCGAGAGGATTGTCGAGTGATTAGGCATTCCTTTGGAATTAGCGGAAACAGCGCGGGCGTGCATAGGAACAAAACGAAAATGAAGCCCGAGAAAGATTGCAGTGGAGGGAAAACCGAGTGAGATGCTGTCCCCTGCTTCCACCGGCGGTCCAGACTCTCTCGACACTGTCCAAACAAAGCGCGCTAGACCATAGCCGCCGGTAGAGGTTTACGGCTATTCCTTAATTGCAAGGGTATCGCTTTTGTGCTTTCGTATAATAACCTCCTTCCCGTGCCGGTCCCGTGACCTCGGCTATTAGCCCCGCTGCGTAAAAAAGAAATTGCCGGTATGCCGACTTATCCACCCCCATCGTACATACTTTGATACAGCCTGAGCCCTTTTGAATTGTTACTCGGTCGTTCGTCATGGCGCATAGCGGTGCGGAGGTGGAAAACTCGGGGAGAAGAAGAAGTTGCTCGTAGATTAGGTCGCACAGGTTACTCGTTCAACAAACGCTACGATTGTTTTCCAGGATTCATTATTTCTCTTGCTCGTTTCTTTCGCTTCTTTTTCTCCTTTCGGATCTCTGCGAAATACTTGTTTGCCCGCGATGCACCAGCGGTCGTCTCTCTCTCTCGTCTATCCGCTATGGCCTTTCGTCGACTAATGAGGAGCAAATCTCAAGATAACTGCGCGACCATGCGCCCCGTGGGCATTCATCATATCCAAGTTGTATACACGACGTTGCCGGGGTACACACAGCGGAACGCTTGGAAAAGTGCAGTTATAATTGCCCGCTGTGATGAGGACCCCGTGCAAACACTGCCGTTTTTTCCTACCTCGGAAGCTGTGCTCGGCGTTCGATGTTTTTTTCCTCTCTCTCTCTCTCTCCAGCCTCTCAACGTTCTTTTACTCTCCAACCCGACGATGATAAGTTTCATCCAAACGATTTGTAAACTAGCACCGGAAATGATCGCGTCGGAGGCTGCAACGAGGGATCCGCTGTTGGCTATACGGGAGCTTCGACTGTAGTACAAACTCGACGTCGTAGCGCGGATATCGGTTCAAGTGTTGTTCATCCGCTCGACGACGAGCTTTTTGCCTATTGTGTTCGGGGGACGACGAGGGCATCGGAGAGGGGTGTGGGGGGTGGTATGCATGCTTAAAAGGAAACCAAAAATGGGGACAAGTAGCCGCGAGCCGCAGCCGCCTGCGGAGCTCGCGCTGGTTAAGGATTGCCAGAGCGCGCCGACGACGACGACGACGACGACGACGACGAAGGGATAGAAGGGCACGCGAATATACAGCACACGTAGGTGTGAGAATCAGTAGAATCATCGTGACACCTCGGGGCTCTCTCGTATCGCGTTCTTTTTTTAATCCACGAGTACCCCACACGTAGGCCGCCCGCGCGCACGTGTTTCCTATATATATATACATATATTTCGACTTTGGCGCGTTCGCGCGCGGCTCATCGTGCGCGAGCGAACAATAACAAACAGTGCACTAATGAGGCTCTTCAATAGGATGGAAAGGAAGCATCGCTACCGCACAATTGTACACGGAGAGGGTGTCTATGTCAACCGACAAAGTTTCTTCAAAGCTCGTATAACGTCTCTCGCTTGGCGAGCACTTTGGCTCCTTTTCACGTGTGCATTGTCATCGAAAAAGAGAGGAGGCAAAAGACGAGGAAAAAAAAAAAAAGAAATTGAAAGCAAAAATCCTCCTCTCGCGTCACGTAAGATCCATACGCGCCCTCGCGTGCTGTTTAACGAGTCGTTGGAATTTTCCATTTTTCTCGTTGTTTCTCCGCGCTCACTCGCTTCTTTTTTCGTCAGCAAAGTCCAACGGCTGCTTTTGTACATATACTTTGACGCAGCTGGGGGAAGAAAAGGAAACGAACGAGCTACCAAAAATGCCGAGAGCGAAAATTCCTATAGAAGGAAAAATTTGAGCAGTCGGTGAAATCAAACAGAGGCAAGGGGGTCAAGAGTTCGCGTAAACGTTTGGCTGAGAGATGAAAACGGAATTTTCCTGGGTTTTATTTCGCTACGCGAGAGTGGAGGAAAAAAATTTCGACCGGCGTTAACAAACGGCATCGCGAATGTGTCCACTCTACCCGCCCTCCCCCCCCACCTTTCCCTCTTTACTTCGCGATGTACAGTAGAATAAAAATGCAACTAATTGGTCTCCATCTTTTCTCGCGCGAAAAACAAAACGAAAAAGAGCTCGAGGAAGGAGAAAAGTCCGGAGATGAAATCTGTAGAGGAGGGCGAAGATGGAGAAAAGAAGATGTATGGAAAAAAGAGACGAGATGAAAGAGAGGGAGGGAGGGGGGGTCGCGTTTCTCTCTCCGGTATCTAGAATTCTGGAGCATGTTGTATGACGTGAACGTCGAGTGTACCGACAAGCTCGCGCCGGTAGGCTCGAGGATGGAATATATAGTTTGGCTCTTTGCTCGACGAGAGTTTTGTCCAAGATGCATGACTGTATATCCAACGGCCGTTCTTTTTTTAGAGATGTGCAAACGAAAAATTAGAACGTTCCGATGATGCAGAGCGTAGCGTACACACACCGAGAGGCCTTTGGGATGCTGGTCGAGTTACGAAAATCGATGCAGCATCCGCGCGCGTATCGCTGCGTGAAAAACAATCGAGAAGGGATTGAAAACGCAAAGCGAGCCGAGAAAGTTTCGAGGGTGCCCGTTCCGAGCGAGCTTTTGTGCGAGACACTGCCGAGACGCGGTTAAAGAGGCGTGACGGGAGAGATCAACGATGACGAGATGATGCTGCGCCGTTTATCGAGCATAGGGTTTCGCCGCGAGCGCGCTATCGCAACAATTCCAAACGATTTATCCTTTCTCAAGGAGGGTGAAAAGCAGGCTGTATAAGAGAGCAGACTGTGTATATAAGTTGGCGCATTGTGAATTGGCGCTGAATGCGCGCGGATATAGACTCGAACAATACGCACAAAAGCCCGAGTGTCGTGTGCGCGCCCCCCCCGTTCGGGGTACAGCTGATGAAGGTTCGCCTCGGTCCCGCCGGCGTGTATCGGATAAACCGTGGAGGGAGGAGGGAGTTAATAGGACCTCATTGTTACGGCGAGGAAATTCGATAATCGCTCGGCACACACAGCCTCCTCGCGCAACGAGCTTGTTCGCGCGCCGCCAACGTGTTTCAGCGTGTTGAATGCAATCCGTGTGTACGTACACGACTCTCGGATGCTTCTTGCCGCTTCACCTCATCGCGCGCGGTGTACCTTGAAGAAGAAGCGAGAGAGAGGGTGAGAGAGGGTGTAAAGCGACGCGCGAGAACCTTGGAGAACTTTGACTAAACGTCTGCACGCTTCCTTAACCTCCCATTAATCAATATTACATAGCCCCGAAAACGCGTTCCTTTGTTTATCGACTCGCGCTTCCATCGGGGGGTTTTCCACGAGAGGAGGGCGAGGGAAGCTGGCGAGCGATGAGAAGGAGCCGCCGCGAGACGATGATAGACTTTAGCACCTCGTCGATGATGAGAGAGCGCCCCCCGCGAGGCGCCCACACCCCGACGCAAAAAGGAGATCGCCGCCTCGGGCCGTTTACTCCTCATCGGCGTGTAAACGCCGTCAGAGTCTTATTACCGCCGAGAAACCTCTGCTCTCCTCCCGCTTTCTCGCGTTGCCAGCAGCGACGCGAGTCATCTTTGGAAAATCTAAACTCATCCGCGATACCGAGCCGCGACCTTTTGCTCTTCTTTCCTCGGCGATCCTCGACGTCGAACCGATTATCGAGGGATTCGCGAGTACGTAATATCAACCGCGAAAGTGACGCACTCGTCGCGTTATTTGCCTTCATTTTCACGAGTCACGATGTCGGGGAAGAAACGAGTCGCTGAGATGAGTTTCGTCCTTTTCGATGAAACGGTCCACATCTCGCGTTTTCTCGATCCTGATGCATTTGCGCAATCGCCTACATCACGATTCGCATTAATCCACGTGAATTCCGGAGGAGGAGGAGGAGGTAGCTCGCCGCGCCCAGCAGAGAAATTTCATACTTTGCGATAATTATCGTTCTCTCGCGCCTATATAGATACACGACGAGCAGCAGCTTTCTGCGGTTACATTTTCGCAAGATTTCGCAAGAGAGATTCCTGTGCAATACACAGAGTTTTGAAAATCGCGGCGAATAAAAGAAACGCGCCGAGATTGAGAATCGAGAGGCTGCGCAGAGTCGGACATGGCGCGCGTGTAACGCAGCGGCTCGGCAACGAAAAAGCGCTAAACGCGAATGAAATATTGCCAAATTCGGGCCAATTGCCGCGGATAAACGTGCCAATTTGGTATTTAATTACGGCAGCAGGCGAGGGGGGTGGAAGAATCTCGAGATGGCGAAGCAAAATGGCGGTGGGGCGCGTTAATGACAGTAATGCAGAACCGCCGACTCCCCGGCCCGTCGCCGGCGGATCGAGCTCGAATCATTTTTGCATCACTAAATATGCGCGGATGATGAGCGAGGATGCACGTGCGAAATGACGCCGAGCGCGGTTTTCTCGCGGCGGGCGTTGCGCAATGAAACGTGCGGTGGTGCGCCTTATTTTCGCCTCTAATCTTCCCGCTGCTGCTGCTGCTGCTGCTGCTGCTGAGAGCCGAAACATCGCCGTACGTTTGATGATTCGTCTATTACTCAAATCGCGTTTATTTCACCGCGCGAATAAAGCGACAAAGAGACGTCGAGATATCCGTTGATTTTCCGAAACCGAAAAGAAGAAGCGTCTCTTCCGGACGACGAAAATTAGCATCGATAAATTTTCGGGTACTTGCGGCAGAGCGAAACTCTCCCCTCTCTCAAGGACACGGCGGGAAAAGATCTCCCTCCGCAATTTCCCATTCGCAATTGCGTATATATACGAGACGAAATGACACGATGATGCATAGGTGACCGTTTCGAGAATTAGTTATTATTTATCGCCCCCGGCAGCGAGACATCCGCGCGTAAAGCTCCGCGAAAAAAGGGTCTCTCGACGGAAAAATCCCCGACGGAAAATAAAGAAAAGTTGCGTGTACGAAACGCGAAACAATCAAAGTCAGCTCTCGTGAAGATGAATTTTTGTACACGTTCCTTCGCGTGCGTACTTTCCTTCGAAAGACTCGATTGTACATTTTTGCCGAGGGAAAAAAAGATATTCCCGCAGCGTATAAAACGTTTAGCAACTTGTTCATCCGGTCTATTCCCAATGACGATGTCCCGACAGATGCAATGGGGCAATTACAGTTCGCCATAGCCGCGAGAAGAGAAGGAATATGCTCTTTCCCTGCTGCAATATAGGGAATGTGCGAGGGGGGAGGATGGAAAGAGCACGATGAAAATTGTCATTATACCAGTCGGGGAGAGAAGACTGCGCGACAATTATCACAGTGTTCACGATTGCAATTTGCAACCGTCTGGAAACGGTCTGGGATTACTCAACGAATCGTCTTGTAACTTTTAACTACGGAGTTTGAGCAAACTCCCGCGCGCAGAGTCGCGAGCAGTTACCGCTGCCGATGCTCTATACTCGACTCTCGTTCCTCCTCCGTTCGCCGTCATTTCTCTTTTTCCTCTCGATGTTTTCAACGATTCGTCGCACTCGAACCTTCGACGTTCGATCCTCGGAGAAATAGCGATGGAATACCTGTGTTTTTCGTAATCAGCGGGAAAAATTACATCGATATAGAGTATAAAATTCGATTTTTTGGATGTAAAATTTTTCGTCATTTTTTGTGAAAATGAGTTTGTTTACTAAAATGCTTGCCATTTTTTTCCACGTTGAGGTAGGCACTCTGGGTTGCGCTTGTTCTCTTCGCAACTGATTACCCTTCAAAATGCCGTTTGGTTCATCGGGATATCTTGATTTTTCGATTTTTGGCAGATTTTTTAAGCTGGACCATCGATTTTCGCCAATTTTCCCATACATACCCCTTTGCGTTTTTTTCGCCGATTTTCAACATCGATTTTGAGGGTGAAGGAATATAGCTATCGAGATGTAACTTGCGCCATTTTTCAAGTCTACTCGAGGGCTCTCCAAAACCCCCCCAAAAAATCTACGTAGCTCAATTAGAACCAGAGTTACGACCTTTTGAAATATCGACTTTTCCCGGATTCTGGAAAAGTAGCCGAAAATGGAGTAAAATTTTTTTTTTCCATTTTCCCATACGTCAAGACCCTATCCGATCGGAAATTTCCCGCCGATTCCAAAACCCACGACATTTCCATCGAAACATCAAAATTGTAACGGGGAGATGCAAAAAAACGAAAAAATCCAAATTCCCAAAAGTCGCACGTTCGAAAAAGAATTTCATAAACCTATCACCCTCGAAAACCGCCTGTAATCCTCAATGCTCACCCGCCGAGCACATTCGCAGCACGAAAAAGAAAAAACCAAGTTTCCTCCGCCCTTTGCGTATCTCTTCCCCGCGTCAGGAACAAAAGCGAGGAAAGAAAATGAAGAATCTGTGTCTGGAAATTCGTTTGGCAATAATTTCGGTTATTTATGAGGCACTCTTTACAGCCAGAGATACGTTACGTCGCGGAGCGTTCCACGGAGCGAGCCAGCACGAGCCAGATAGCAAAGAGACGTGAATATGTAATGCATTTTGCTGATTGAAATTTTTCGAGGATTATTCTCGCAGTCTCTCGAAGCTCGAGAGAGAGAGCTTGTACACAAGAGAATGATACAGCAGGGAGGGAGAAAAGCTCATGCGGAATATCCCCATTGCTCGCGCCGTAGCGCCCGTAACGCCCTCCTAATTCTTCTCTTCGCTTATGCATCTCCTCGTTTTTTTCGTTTTTTTTTTCTTTTTCAAGCACTCGCCTACGTACTACACTTTACACGTTCGAAGAGAGCATTGTCTTTCTTCTCGCGTCGCACTTTCAAAGCCTCTCCTCCGCGCAGCAACGTCTCACCCTCTGTGCTTTTTACATCGTGTACACACAACGAGAGCAGAAATGGGTATTTTTCGTCGTTAACACTGATTAATCCACTATTCCACAACAACATCGCCACCCCCGTGTCTCTCCATGCACCCTCGCGCGAGCTCCTTCACTCTCTGTGATTATAAAAATTAGTTCCAGACAACTGTGCCGGAAAAGTGGATGTTTTACAAAACGTCGAGCCACGTATCCCGCGAGTACTCTATCCGAGACAATCGACGATGATGGTTTTGTTTGTTTTCGCTCCAATCTGAATTAGCGAACAATCGGTCGTCCCTCGGCCAAGGGGCGGGGGGGGGGGGGGGTGGCATTTTTTCAATCGATAATTTTGACGTGAAATTATTGCATCGAACTCACCGGACAAGAATGTTGCAGAGCGCCGAGGGTGTCGCTCCTCCGCGGTGGTCCATCCGCTCGATAAACTACAATCACAAATTACAGAATAGTTTCGGCGTTTCGCGCGGAATGTCGCAATTTCAGCCGGTGGGACGAGAGGAAGAGGGCGCTTGGGCGTGTACACACGGAAAGGGTTAAATCGGAGCACCGTGGAGAGCGAGGAGAGTGGAGAAACTTGGCCCAAAAAACATATGGAAAAATGAAAAAAAAAATAGAAAGGGAAATGGAAATTTTCTCGTCGAGCAGCGGAGGGAAGATGCACGGTCGGGCGTATATCCTCGCGAGGGAAATTGCGCAAGAAAGTGCCACCCGGGTATTATTCTCTTTCTCGGGGGATGTAAAGGGATGCAGAGGGGATGCGGAGGGAGAGGGAGAACGAGCAAGGGTTCTAATGAACTTACAATAATTGCCGGCAATTGATCTATGGGCAGTAAAGAGCAGCACGGGTGCGGGAGCCGCATTCTGTTGGTCGTAACGCCATTACGAGGAGCATCGGACCGTGTGTATAGTCCGTGTGCCGCCTCTCGCGCCCCTTAAACATTTTCGCCGCGACGACGCGGCACACTGAATCGTGGATTCATGAAGACACCGTCGTCGGGGAAAGCCCACGCGATATACGCGGCGAGAAAGCGAGAGACGCTCGACCTCAGCATCCGCAGCAGCATAATGGTCCAGGAAAACGTCACGCTCGAGAGGATACATCGCATCCGACTCGAGCAACGACGCAGCAGCCTTGATTCTTCGCCAATGTCGACGAGGAACAAGCCGCCGGCGGTTTGATTAACAATAACACTCGGTCGAGAGATCGGACCTGAGATAAAATTGTAGGAAAAGTTTCGGGATCAAACGAGCGATCCAATTGCAGTATTTTCGCCTCAACGTCCTCGCCGATCGAAAGATTATCCCTTTCGCAGTTTCGCCATTCTCGCGTACCAGCATCCGCAAGGGGGGGGGGGCTCCGTCTTGGCAGATAAGGAACGCGAGAAGAGCCGTTAATTCGCGACCGAGAGAATATTGAGCTTTTGGATCGCGGCCTGAGAGGCAGTTGCGAGTTTAACCGCCCCGACAATGGCAGTTCGCACTGTCGCAAAAAACAATTAACGGCCGTTAAAAGAAATCCCTGATTTATCGTTTGGTAAAAGAGGTATATACGTCCGGAGAGAGATAACACCCCTTCTCGTAAACACAACCCTTTTCTCGCGGGGGGGCGGGGGGAGCTGCTCAACGTTGCCGAAATAACGAGCGGGAATGCACTCGAGTCGGCGATAATGCTGTTCGAGTTTGAGAAGAAAAAAATTCGACGAGAAATCAACGGAAGGCGAGAATGATCGTGTGAACAAACGCGATATTGCATTATATACGTGCGTATATCTCGTTTTGCCGCGTGAAAACGAGCCGCGGCTCTGCAACCATTAACGGGTAATTAGAAACAGATGCGTACATCTTTTGTGCAACATGAAGCGTATATAAGGTTAATTTATTAAGTACGATTATTTAAGCGACGCAGACAGTCTCGCGCGGAGCCCCTCGATGTCCTTTCTCGAGGGCGCGGGCGAGCTCTTGCTCTCCGCGGAACGAGCGTACGCGGGTGCACCTTCGAGACAAAAGTTTCAATTATTTATCACGCAAAACTCCCGAATAAATGGGAACTTTTGTCACGGCAAGGTGCTCCGCGGGTGCTTTACGACGAGGCCAAATGCGCCCGACAATTTTCACAGCCGAACGAAGCATATACGCCGTTAATTTTCGATCAATCCAATTAAATTTTTATCTCGTCGCTCCTCGAGCGAAATTTAATCACCAATTATGCTCCAACGGTCACGAGGGACAATCGTGAAAATTCGCTCTTTCGAACGGTGGATCGTGAGAAATTCCAATTTTTCGTTTTCATCGGAGCTGCTTTTTAGTATCCTTTTTCTTCTAATAAATTGTCTAATCGCAATGATTAATGACTCGACGAGGAAAAATACGTGTCGTTCCACGTGGAAAAGCACACCCCGTGTGTTTCATCGAATACGACAAGTCGGGGGGGGGGGGGGGGGGGGATTGAGCAAAGGAGCGTTGCCGGAGCGGAAATGAGCGGTGATCATGCAACGTATATAGATATCGAAATCTGCGATCGTCATAGAGATTACGAAAATAATTTCCAAAAGCCAGCTACACCAACGTAATACGTACGCGCACTTGAATTATTCATTCGGAGGGGAGGAAAGACACGGAAAAGTATTTTACGTCAGAAATTGTGAAAAAAAAGGAAATTAATTCGACAGAGTGACGGCGGAAGGAGAAACCTTCTGGAAAAAAAAAAAAACAATGCTGAGGAATATTGAAATCGATCGGGTCATCGAGAGTGTGAAAAATGGAGAAAAATGAAGGCGAAAAAAAACGTCACCCGAGATGTTGAAGGCGGCTGCGAAGAGTGACGTGGCAGCAGCAGCAGCAGCAGCAGCATCGGTGTATGGAAAAGAAGGCACGACGACGTCGGGGCTGCCCAGAGGGTCAGGGAGGGCCGCAGACTCGGCCGCACCCTTATCGCGTGGGTCGCGCCGGATGTGACAGTCGCTCTCTTTAATTACTCACACGTATGTAAACCGGCCCGTGTTCCACACTCTCGTCATTGTATTATTTACGTTTATGTGTATATATACACGCGTATAATATAATACAGCCGCGAACGAGAGCGTAAGAAACTGTGGCCGAGTCAAAAGCGTGTACGAGAGATGCCGCTGGGACGCGGAGTCCGTTGGCGAGACACCGAGAGAGAGAGAGAGAGAGTAAGAGTGAAAAAAGGAGAAAAGCTTAACCATATATTCATGCATGAAATACATGAGCGAGAGGGGCCATATAAATTTATCTTGAGCGGTATATTATATACGTTTCGCGGGCTCTCGCCCTCCCACGGGGTCGAGCAATCACGCGTATGGACCACCGCGGATCGCTCGGATTCCGCTCGGACGTTCGCGAAGACAAGAGTGTGTCCCTCTGCGAAAATGTCCACTCGGAAAATCATTCTCCGACGAAGAATGACAAAGAGCTGATAATTCACGCGATAATACGCGTAATAATAACGGATGGACCACGCGGCACTTTTGGCAAAAGTCTTCATTCGGCAATTAGCCTAATGGAATGTATATAACAATTATACGAGTCGCGCGTTCCCATCTCGGTGGCGGTGGGCTCGAGAGTCGATTCGCGAGAGGTGGGCCAAGGGTGCATGTGTCTTTTACCCTCTTTGCTCTCGCGTATCGTCGCGGAAATACCGCGGTGGATGCTGCGACTCTGCGAGAAGAAGAGGCTGGTACAGTACCGTGGAGCGTTATTACACGGGGGTGGAAAAGCTTGAGAATCCAAAGCAGGTCTGCCGCGCCGTGTATCTCGTAATTACCAGCTGATAATTTATGTTTATGTGGCCAGCGCCGGCTTACTTACTTACCCCTTTGGCGCGTTTTGTCGAAGGGGGCGATGCATGCCGGTCCCGCGCGATACACCGCCGAAAACTGTATATACAACGCGTACACGCCTTGAGAGCATTCTATCGAAGGCTCCGCGAGGAACCAAGTGTATTACCGCACATTCTTGCGCTCGTCTCTCTGAGAACCAACAAAAGCCTAGGGAAAACGAACGGTTTCGAGGGATGTTTCTCGATGGGCTCCGAGATACACACTTTTGCGTACACATACACGCATCGCGGTGGTATTCGCTTATCTTCGTCTCTCGCGCGCAACCCCTTCTACTTTTCCATAACAGCTTTCGCTTGTACCGTTCTCAAAGCCCTCCCCGCGACTCCCATTACACGGGAGACGAAATTTACAACCGTTTTCACGCACTTTACCCTCAGCAGCGCTGGCTGGTGGAGCCCCGATGAACAAGGTCGATGCTCGCGTATCCTCCCCTCCTCGCGATCTCGCTGCGGAAAAAACACCGTAAATGACCTTGAAGAAGGATGGAACTCGATGTGCGCGTTTTATTCCGCGGTCGACTCGACTCGACTCGAACCGGAGTAACACACCCCCGGCGGACATTTGGATTCGAGCATTGTCGAGGAGAGCGAGATTACACGCGTGTGCGTGTGTGTGTGTTATGGAGGAAACGAAACGCCCGGTGGAAACTCGAGCAAAAGGCTTCGAGAGCGGAGCGCAAACGAAAGATCCACAAGCTCCTCGAGCGCGCTTTATTCCGCCGGAGACCGCGTGTTTAATACTGGATGAATTGGAATTGAATATTATGCCGGCCTGAGCAAACACAGCCTGCTCCGCGAAACGAGAGAGCGAACGAGTTGAACAACACGGCACTTTGCACGCCGGAAAAGAGGTGAGTTTCCAGACGGTAATACGGAATGTCCATCCGTCGGTGGGCGCTCGTGAATGTGAACGCAAGAGCTTTGGCAGAATCCACCACTGGAGCGCGCAGAATGGACCGACCATCCGGGCCACTTGCGCGAAATTGTAATTACAACATCGGTAAGTAAATTATAATACAATGCCAGGGCGTTTGGGTGTTTGGTATTCATCAGAAGATAAACAGTGTATGTACACCACGTACGCGCGGTGAGGGCGAGCGAGAGATCGTTTCGCTCGGAGGTCGGCCACTTTCCCGCGTGTGCGTCTTGGTCCGACGGTTTTGTACGAGCCAGCATCCCAGAGAAACTCGCTCTTCACAATGTGTTATGCAGCCGAAGGGGAAAAGCCGAGGATGGAACGTGGATTCCGTGTGCAGGGACTACTTGTCGTACATGCACAGCCTCCCTCTCTCTCTCTCTCTCTCTCTCGCGGTACGTTTACAGAGCTTTCGAGAGTCCGAATCGCACGACTGACCGCTGCTGCTGCTGCTGCGAATTGTGTGCTCCTAAACGTGTATTCGCGCGTAATGCTTCCGAGACCGCGCTGGAGGCGACCTTCTCGCAGCCGCCGAGGAGCAACTTTGACCTCCGACTTTGAGACCCCGCTGGGTCCTTTCGGTTTTTTCGGCGCGTACCCTTCGGGAAGATCCAAACGGAGAGTTTGTCCGAGCCCAAAGTCGGTAAACGATCGGAGGACGATCGGTATCCACCGACAGAGGGCTCAAGGGGGGAGAAAGAGGGAAAAAAACGAAGGGGTCGATGCATCTGGCGCACCTGACGGTTCCGCAGGCTCTGCATGGTTGAACGTCCGCTGCCTCGTGTGTATATGGTCTCTTTCTTTCTTATCGTCCGAGAGGGACTCTGGAAACGGAGGGATTCCTCCGAGCGTCCGTAACTCGCAAGCGATGCAGCCTGTACTCTTGTATATATAAACACACGATGCTCAAACTGTACTATAGCGTACGAACGTAACGCAAACAGGTCTCTTAACGTCCGCTCCTTAATGACCATTATTGAAATTTTACTACCTCTTAATTGGATATTAATGGCGGGTTACCGCAGGCATCACTCGTTAGTAAGTTAGCAAGTTGGAACGCGAGTGCGAGTCGCCGTTTAAGTGACTCTCGCGATCACGTCGGGTGCTCTCGCCCTTGATAAATCTCGTGTACGATATTGTGCATACTCTCGTGATATGTTTATATTGTGCGCAAAAAGTATAACAAGCGAAATGCGCGCACACACGAGTGCGATATCCCATAAACACGCTCGTCATCCCCGGACGCGAGAGTATATCCCTTTTACGAGCGCAAATTGATTCGGCTGATGAATTTATCGCTCGCGTCATCTCGCGAGACTCTCGTTAATTCGCTGTGGAATATTAAAACGATGAAAAAGAAAAACGTCGATAAATTCACGTGAATAACTCGGGAAACATCGTGCCGGTTCGTTATTACACGCACGGTGAATAAATTAAAAAGAAACACACACGCGCACAGACACACTTCGTTCCTGTCACGCTCCGCGGACAATCCATCGAAATAATTGTTTCGAAAAAATGATTGTATAGCTTTATCGGCGATTTTTATCGGCGACGGGAAACTCGGGACTCGGCGCTGCCAAAGAATTCGTGCGTGAACCGTACACACGCTTGTTGAAAATAAAAATGAAAAAAACAGCACACGTACGTGCAGAAGACACTTTTAAAGTGTGTTGCCTTGTCCGATTATGCGTGCCGTCTCGCTCCGGTGAATTCTCAAACGGAATTTCAGCCGACATCTGCGCGTCTCCGCCGTTTCCTCTCGCACTCTCGCCTATATACGGGGTGTCCCGGAAACGAACGTCGATAGCTCGGAGATGATCGAGGGATGAAATCCCATCTCCGAGATGTCGGACTAGATTTTTTCGTCGAAAAAAAATTACCCGACTGCTCTTCGCCTCGGAGCTTCGCCCCGAGTCCGATTTCGAATCGTCGAGGTCGATTTTCCAGACACCCCGTGCGTTGTTTCATGAAATATACACGCGGGCAACACCGTCCTTGTTCCACCGCGTAAATATATACCCGTAATATGTTTATCCTGCAAAAGTTTATTCGAAAAAAGCGATGTGGGATTGCATCGAGAAATTCGTATACCTCGACGATCGGGGAAGTACACGTCAGGGGTGAACGAACACACAGGTGACATGCGGACGCGAAGGAGACATCAGAGACGCGCACGTGTGTGTGCGTAACGTACGTGCGAATCTTGGGACGTGGAAAAAAAACCGAGTCACTTTTTCACAACCCCACAAGGGGAGGAAAAAAAAAGAAGAAAAAAAAAGGGTTGGCGAGTATCGCGACTACTCGCTCCTCTCTGAATGGCCCGGAATAAAATATGAAAAAAGAAAACTTTCCGTTTTTATATACACTTCCGGGTCTCTTTCCGGCTATTCCTTTTCGTATTTGCGGAAAAAAACGTCCTCGCCTCTTCCGTCACTCGATAAACGATCTTACATCCCCGAACGATGATCCCAACCCGTGCAGTTGCATATAGGGAAAAAGAAGGACAGGTGCGTGCCGAAAAAGAAAAAAAAACGCGGCCCAATGGTACCTGGATGTCCAATCTCGCGAGGAATTGCAGCATGGGTCTTCCGAGAGCTAATAGACGTCCGTCGTCGCGGTGATGAACAAAGGGCCAAAAGAGTAATTTAATTTTCCGCAGACGCTATATTTACACGTGCCCCTATACAGACATCGACGCTAGCGCCTCTGTAAAAGGTTTCGGCATGTATAGTTCACCGAGATGCGGTGTATATTTGATATATAGATGTATAGACGAGAGAGGAGGGCGTCCTGGAACTTGCGCGCACCTTTTACTCCACGCTGGACTTTTACCGGTGCATGAATGAATCGTGGACAAAGTGCCGCGGTAACGACCGCGACCAAAGCGTTGGTTCGTTACTTTTCTATATATTGTTTTCTCCATCGCTTTTGTTCGGCAAAAGTACACGCAAACCCCTGTAGCTTCATCGATAATTAATACAGCTCCGTAGCTCCGCAGCTCTGTTTTAAAATGTTCCATCATCGAACGTCCGGTGCTCATCGCGACCTCGCCCATTTTTTCCTTTTTTTTTTTCAACACGCGACATTTATTTACGCAAAGTGGGTTTATCGCCTCGCACGAGAATCCACCGGGAATTTGCGAATCACGCTATAAATATTAACTCGAGGGGTAGTTTGACGGAGGCGCGCGCGGAAACGCCGGTAAATCGATGTGAAATTTGTCACGGGCTCTAATTGCTCGCGTTTAATTAATGAATCATCCGGTAATTGATTAATTATGAGAATGAAAAAGTTTTTCCTCTCTCCCTCTCTTGATTCTCCTTCGTCCGCTGGAATCTCGGAAGTTGATGAGGAAAAGGGAAAAATAAGAAAGAAATAAACGAATAGCTGTGACGCGAAGATGCTGTACACGGCGAGTATATTTGATGCGTCGAGGGTCGCTCTTTCAGCGTCGAGATGCCTCAGCATCCGTAATAAGTATGCATAACGCTGGTCCACCGACACCAACAGTGCGTCTGCTCTCTCTCTCTCCGCTGGTGTCGCTTTCGTCGGAGAGAGAGCGAGAGAGAGAGAGAGCAGCATCAGGACCAGAGATTGCCGAGGTGAGTTATGATAATTCCTGGCGGACGACGATCAACGACGTCTGGCAATCAAACATGGCGCCCGAACAGCAATCGAGCGACCATCTCTCCCCTTCTTTCTCTCTTTCTCTCGGCATCTCCGAGTCCGCCAACGCCCGACGGCGTAATATCGCCCGAGGGCCATGGAATAACTCGACGAGGACGATGACGGACCAACGACGCCACAGCAGCGTGTGCGCTCGCATCTGTATCATCACCGCGTATTGATATTTCGAGAGAAAAAAAAACAAAAAAACTTTGCGATTCCATCATTAATTTCGAACAATTACCGCGCGTACTCGGTCCAACGATTCAAGGTCATTATTCAAAGAGCATACGCGAGACTGATGCGGGAAATCGCGATGAATGTTTAAACGCGGTTTCGCGAAAATCACGGAGAGGACAGCCGCGGAAACACCAGGCAAAGTTTGATATACTTAAATATAAATTCAAGTTGCCGGGGGATTGTAAAACTTTGCGGGATCCATAAATTTTTAGACGCCTATCGGGCAAACGAATTCGCCGGATGTTCCGGCGCGATGAAAATGTTTTATAAATCGACTGCCTGCTCGGTGTGCTGCTGGTGGGCCGCAGCGGCGGCGTTCCGCAATTAAAACTTGCCGCGAGACATCGGGGCATCCGCGCGCGTCGCGGGAATCGCGGAAGGGCTTTGACTCATAAATTCGTATTACGTGTATTTTATGCATACACTCGCGTCGTGCGTTCACGAAGAAAAACGAGTGTGTATTCGAAAAGTCCGAGAGAACAAGACGATGCACCTCGTCGTTATTATTTTTTAATCGAAAAAGGTTTAATCTCGAGGTTTTTCGCGTTGACGAAACGTCGAATGAGAATTCTCGAAATACCGACGGACGGGCGCGTCGGGCGTCCGGAAATGAAACGGCCGATCCGCCGCGTGACGATCGACGCGAGGGCGACGCTCGCGCGCCATCTCGTCTCGACCCCGGCGACGGTGATAAAGCCGTCGAGGCCATCGCGAGAGGAATAAAAGCGCCGGGGAAAATATCAAGAGCTTTATTTCCTCCAATGTTCTTATATTCAAATATTCAGCAATGTTGAACGTCCGCTACGTGGCATTTGCGCGTATCATCGTCCGACTCGCGCGTATATATTTCTCTTTAAGCAGCACACACACGCACACACACACACACACACACACACACACAGCTGAAGCAGCAGGCGGAGACGGCGATCCTCGTGTCGCTCGAGCGAGACGTTGAATGTTTAACGAATTCATCGAGAGCCAAAATCGTATACAACATTTTTTCGACGTGAAAACAAAAAACTGGCCTCTGGTCTCTACAGGAAGCGGAGGCTCGCTGGAGATGAGTGTATACACGTTGCGAAAACGCGTCAATATCGTCGGATCGAAGGAAACGAAAGTATTTGGCGTTTAAACAAGCGAGAAACGCGCGATTCGTTCCTTTTTCTCGTCTTTTCTCTCATTTTTGCGCGAGTATCGCGAAAAATTGGCCGAAACGAGAGTGAAAAGTCGCGGGTACATCGGCGGCGGATGGCAGCGGGAGGAGGACACGCACACACACACGCGCGCGTGTCGGACGTGGTCGGGACGCGAACAAGAGCCAATGAAATCGATGGAAGCAATGCGAGTCTCGCCACTTTATTCCCACCGGCCAATCGTGTTAAATCGTTTTCACCGAGCACTCTGAGACTCCCAGTTGGCGCGGGGGCCGAGTCCGAGTCTCTCGGACGCGATATACGCGCGTCCGAGTCTGTACGGAAGAGATGAAGCGAAAAGAGAGAGAGAGAGAGAGAGAGGAGGCAATTTTATCGAGGTACTCCCCGCTCGCCGTGCAAAACTCCCGCGGCTCTCGGTGTCGTCGTTTTTTCTTCATCCTCTTCGATCCATCTCCTCCGTCGGACTTTGCCGCGAGCAGGAGGAGAACGACGAGGAGGAGAAGGGAAGAGGAAACGACACAGAGTGCAGAGAGAAAGCGAGATGGAAGAAAAAAGAGATTCGAAAGAAGCGGGTTAAAGATTCTCGTGCAGCCTCCGACGCAGCCGAGTATCGAGCAGCAACGCCGGATGTGTGTACTTATATATACACATTTATGCATGTAGTATATAGGCGCACCTGGTGCGGAGTAGGTGGATCTCGTCCAGCATCCTCGGCTGCCGGTCTTATCGATAATTGGAAGAGGGGGGAGAGGAAGAGAAGAAAAAGACGAATCGAACGATAACGCGGCAGCCAGCACCTC
>OY390726.1:435238-526048 GCA_959613375.1 Heteropelma amictum | reverse complement strand
CCGACTCTCCTCTTCCAAGCTCCTCCGCTTCGCTCTCCCGAGTACTTTTTTCTCTCTCGCGTCTTCCTCTCGAGAGCGTTTTCCTCGCCACCGATAATTTCGAGAAACGAAATTTCCTCGGATTCGAATTCAAAGGGGGCGGGAGAGAGAGATGATAAGGTGGATAAAAGGCCGTGAGGAACGCGGCCTCGAGCCTCAAGCGCGTATGGTATATGCTCTGCGTGTTCATATATATATATGCCCGCGATGAGAGGAGATCCCGGGGAGAAACGCGAAACGCCGAGAGTAATGGAAGCTGGAGTAGATATTGTATGGCATTACCGAAGAACTTTCCGCGGCGAACATTGCGATATTGGTTTTGCTCCTCTCCGCCCACCTCGCCGGACGCTGCTGTACTCTTCCGCTGGACCATTATATACCTACGCACACGTAGATGCAAGTGCGGTATACATCTCGGACGGAACTGATGACCGCGCGCTCGTGTAACGTATATAACGTTTCTATACGTATATACGCGTATATATAAAGATTGGTCGTGTTCACCGCGATATTGGGTGGATCCTCCATCGCTTTTGCGCTCATCAGCGTTGAACGAGCGACGTCGAAGCCCGTCCGAGGGCTTATTATTTTTCTCCTCAAACTTGCGCGGCTTCCTCGTCAAATATTTGTCGTTCGCGGTCTCGCGTCCGTCACTCATCGCTTTTTCATTATTTTTTCGTCGTTTGAGAACAATCAGACAATCAGTGAAAAAGTATTCTTTTTCGAAAATCGAATAAACTCGAATTTGGAATACTCGCGAGTAGTTCGACCGCAACCGAGACGCGTCTCCCACGGGCCTCTGACCGAGCGCTTCCGGTCTACGCGCACGGAAAAAGGGAAAAAAAGGAGGTCGTCCCTCGCAGGTGCGAAAGATCGCGAGCTTTTTCCGCGTCACCTACGTGCGCTATCGAGTGCACGTGCGTGTGAAACCCGCACGCGTTCTCCATCCGCGATTGGACTAGAAAAACAATCGACGTTTCGGCGGTCATCGGGTTGTAAAAAAAAAAAAAAAAAAAGATGCAACCATACACGTCTCGTTTTGGCTCGTCATTATCTCCTTGGCCCATTTTTTCTTTTCTTCCGAACAATGATCGTTTTCACTCGAGTATCCTACATTTGCATGGCTTTGAGTTGTAAAACCTCCGGCATATCGCGGAGCATCTCCGCCCGCCGATAATATTCATGTGGAAACACGTTTTCTCGTTGCAAAATCGTGCATGATGCGCGCACTTGTGCTTTGTATTACACACGGGAAGTCGATCTTCCGTTATAATACGCCCTCACGCTTCATATATCTTAATTGGGATTTGTAAATATACATACATATACACGTGTGTATCACGAATAAATGAAGAATATCGTACGGCGAGGCGATAGAATTAATTTGCGATCGGCAAGCTCCCGAGAGCCCGAGCAATCTGCATAAGACACGGTACGGGCGATGCGAGGTTAATGAGAGCATCGCGTCCCACGTGAAAACCATCAAATACATGCACGAGGTCCGATGGGAAAATAAAAAATCGTTTCAACACGGAAAAATCGTCCGATAAATCGTTAATTGGCGTTGCAAAAATCGTCAAGGAAAAACGCGCGGTTTTGAGAAATCGCGTTGCTCGTTCCAAATTCTTCACACGCTCGATCGTACGCCATCCGCTGACGCTGCAATTTCGCTCGATAATTCGCGAATTGCGCGCGCGTAGACGGTGAAACGTGTGAAAAAAAAAGAGTTTCGTTGGCCCCGGCGATAAAAACATCGCGGTACTCGCGAGAGGCGTGGAAATCATCTCGAAAAGCAGAAGCAGCAGGTTCAATCGTGGAAATGACGAGAAATAATCCGTCGCTGCTCACGTACACCCTCCGCGGGGAGCAAGGAGGGTGGAGAGACGAGGAGGGAGGAGGAGGGGAATAAAAAACGATCGAAAGACGCGTATATTCTCATTCAACCTCCGCGGAGATTCTATAACAGCGATGGAAGCTCTTTCCCGTAAAATTACTTTGCGGTGGCTCGTCATTATCCCGCTGGTCCCTCGCGAGCCCTTCGTCCTCGCCGTCCCTCGCTTTCTCTCTTTTTCTTCTCGCGCGTCGCAATCTCCGCGAGAAACGAGCCTTTTTTTGAGCCTGACGAAAAATAAAAAGCCGCATACACACATCGGTAAACTCGAGGGAAATTTTTTTCCGCGCGGTCTTCGATGAATCGCACGAGGCGTTCGATGGCGAAAGAAATGGCACTTTTGGCTCGCGCGTTTCGCCAAAAGCACTCTGGCGCGCGGGTTCGCTTCCGCTCTCTCGCGAGCGTTTTCCAAAACGTTTTAAATACTCGAAAACGGATCCGCGGGGCTCTTGAACGCGCGGCGAACGCGCAAAGAGTGGTTTGTCCCCGATGGCTGAAGGTTGCTCGCGAAAAACACGCTCTCTTTTTTCTCCTCTCTGCTTTCGGATAGGTTTTTTCGCGTGAAAAACAGTGTGCGCTCGATCGATGCGGGATATTGGTACAACGATAGATAAATTTGAAAAAAAAGAGAGGAGAAACGCGATGAAACAGGGACGAGTCAGCCTCGCTGATGGGCCGATTAGAATCGTTCGCAGCGTCTCGGACGAGCGCATCCGTCCGTTTGTCCACGCGTGGAGGACTCGAGCCGTGACGGTGCGTACCTACAGGGCGTTCCGTGCGAAACCGACTTTGACACGTTCGTCCGAGAAGGAGGAAGAGAGGAGGACCTTTCCATCGTGAGAATGAATTCTCAAGACCCTCGCGATCGCTCGAGGGTGACGAAAAAAAGGGAGCCTGCTCCGCGAGGTGAGAACTTTTCGACCGCGAGAAGAGCTAAATATTTTCGAAAATATCGCGATTTTCGTTCGAAAACGGGGGGTCGTGTAATCGCACAACCTCGCACTTGTGCCCTCGCCTCCTTGATCCTCCATTTACATACGCATATATATTTCTATATTATTACGAGTATATACGCGTATATACACGCTGGAAAAGATACACCGTAAATGCTTCCTTTGCCCTCTCCCTCTCTCGCGTCTCTTCCACATCTCATTAACCTCACCATTTCAAACTTTTAATCTCTGCAGAGAGGCCGAAAAGCAGCCGCGAGACGAGTCGAGCGCGAGCCTCGCGATATTAATCTCTCTCTCTCTCTCTCTCTCTTGACGCGAGAGTGTATAAATCTGTGTGTATACACACGAGTATACAAATATACCTATTTAAATGGACTTTTGCTCCCACCCTCTCCGTCTCTCATCGTGGGAAAGAAGACATTAGAGCCAACTTTCGTTGCACCGTCGAGAAAAATTTCACAAATTCTGGCGATGATGTACGTGAAAAAAAACAAAAAAAAACAAAGCAGATACGTACTCTGCCGGCCAAAAGTAGATAAACCTCCTTGGGGAGACATCGATAGAGTCGATCGGCGAAACATCCGCGAAATTTCATCCAAACTGACATTTCAACGAAAAAATGAAAACATTAAAGGTATTTTGAAAACACGACCGTTTTACAAGATGGAATCGTAAACGAGAAAACAATCGTGACTCACGGTTTGTTTTTTCTTCTCGATCTTCTGCTAAACAAAAAGCGATGTATCGAGGCATTGTTATTGCGCGGATAACGAGTCTTTAATTTCTCAAACATTCGGCAGACGGGAGAGAGGAAGTCGATCGCGTCCGTGAGATGGCATCGCGGATGATGCGCGAGGTTACACACGCGCGCTCGTCCGGGACGTTGTATTTTTTTTATTTTTCGTTTTCTCATATACGTCGCGTTGTATCGAACAACTCCGCCTGTATACCTGCTGTTTCGCCTCTACCCCCGGCTCGATCCTCGCCGCAGCATTCGCGTACACGCAACTTCCTCTTGATTATCTCACACCGTCCTCTATTAATCAGCCCGACAGTCGGCGCTCGCTCTTAATTACGCGCCGAGCGACTCGTCGCCGCGCGCAGTCCGCTCCGTTTTGTCGCTCGTTCGCACTCGCGTCATCGTTTGATCGCGCAGATTGACCATAAAGATGACTCGACGACGTTGCGCGAGTTTCCTCGACCCGCGCTAGGACGAGCGTCACACGCTCCGCCGGAAACGAGCGAGCGACGACGCGAAGACGTCCGGAGTGTATATTTTTGTCGAAAATCGAATTTCCCGCTCGCCGCAGCGGAGAGTCCGCCTCCGAGACTCTGTAAAGTACGAAGCTTCATCGATCCCCCGGGGAAATGACGCGTCTTTGTAGAAATTCTCATTGATCAAGTGTACCTTTGCGTATGTGCCTCGTAAATAGTACGAGGAGCTATAGACGGTTGTATCCGGCGGGTACCGGCAATTAATAACTCGCCAGGGCCTATTAATGCCATTGTTCAGAGACGCGTGACGGGCTGCGGTACGCACACACCCGCAAAACACCGTGGCAGCGGAGTATACCCGCGAAACTCACACCTTTGCCTTGAAAAATGCGTGTACGAACGTACGGGGTGTCCCAAAGACGCTCGCTGGCGATGCAGAGCCGCGCTGCCGATGAAATTTCGAGTCGCAGAGTCGATCGTCGACGAACAAAGTCGGAGAAGCCCATAATTGCCTAGAACTCTAATTTTCGTCGATCGATCCAGCTTTGGTCGTACGAAAAAGTAGCAGAGTCGTTGACGTCGAGTTTCGGAACACCCTGTGTGTGTGTGTGTGTGTGTGTGTGTGTGTGTATGTATATAAAGGGCTGGAGGGTCCGACAGCGCGCGAGCAGGTGCCACAGCGAGCGCCACCTCTCGGTCGTTCTTTCGAGCGGCCGCCGCTCGACGACTATCGGCATCGTCGATCTATCGATCGATCGGTAGATTGCGGATCGATGCGTTCCTCCCCAGCCTGTTTTTTCTTCTCTCGTGGTGAAAAAATGCGAAAAAAAGATGAGATTCTTATCAAAAGCGTGCAAATACGAGATGAAACACACGCGCGCTTTTTTCTCCTCCGCTGTGTTGGCGCGTATGGAGGAGAAACAGAGAGGAAGTTTGCGCAAACTGGCGCAGCTGACGAGAACAATACCGAGTGAACTATACCGTCCGTTACACATAAACACGTCGACGATGTATCCGCAATTATACATTTCGCGATAATTGACAGCCCTTGCGTTTGCGCGTACCGAAATTGCCGGGTTCCGACGTTTTTCTCGATATAATTATTATCGTGTAAATAAAATTGAAAAAAAAAAAAATGCTATCCAACCGCGCTGTGTTTATCTCCAAAGAAATATCCTCGCGTTCCACTTTCTCGCTTTCATTAGCATCGAAAATTGGAATCGCCCCGATAACGTTCTATCGTCCGCACGGTTTTATCGCGGAAAGACCGTCCGACGAAATTTCAGCCTGTTTTTCGACGTTTTCTCGGGCTTTTTCTTCTCTCTTTTCTTTCCATTTCGTCAAGCTCCGCTCGCACGTACGACTCCAATTGCTTTCGCGCGTATATCAAAGTTTAGAAAAACGTCGCATCGCCGTCTGCTTTTATGTTAATTCCCGTCACGTACTCGCGTATCGGCAGAAACTCGAGCGTGTGGATGCGTGCCTTTGATAGCCCTCGCCGAACTGGTTGTTTTTTGCGATTTTTTTTTACTTCGCGATTTATCGCCGCTCGCGACGGTCTTACCCGCCTCTGCCACACTGTGGCAGCAGCTTTTCGATATTTGTATACTCGAGTTTCGAAAAAATCGCGTACGAACGCGAGGATCATTGAGATCCATCGTTTCCGGTTCCCACGCCTCGAGCCCCTCGAACGCGACTCCCGATCCCGACTAATAATTCCCGATGGTGGGAAGATGCGCGTGATCTTTGCCGAATAAATTCTGCTACAATAGACTCTCGTATGGAAACCGATAAATCCTGGATCCGATACCGCAGTCTGTGCATCATCTTCAATATGCGTGCGTTTCTTGCACAGGCTCGGGTAAGGCGCTTAAACCCCCCTTTTTGTATACCCACACACACACCTCCCTTGGCCCTTTTTTTCCACACTCGCGAGCTTTCGCGAGAGAGCGCGTACCAGTTCCCATCGAAGCCATTTTCCCTTGCCGGTGCGGCGGCAACAAAACTCGAATCTAACTTATTTACATATCTCCGGCGATGCCGGTGTGCGAAATTACCATATCCGCGATCGGGTTTGCGTGTAGAAAACACACGCACACACGCGCGCGCGCACGCCGCGCTTGGACGAGTCGAAAGAAAACGTTGAAAACAATAACGAGGCGAAAAACCATTTTCCAATGAGCTCATCTCGCTCCTCGATGCTGAGCGATAATCTCCGATAGAAAATAACGAGAGAAAAGGTGTATTACGATCGTTGGCAAGGTCGACGTTCGATGCTGCACACCGTACAGACTTCCCCGTCGTCGTCATCATCATCATCACCACTGCCATCATTCCGTACACGCTCTGGAAAAGGGTTGCCGGATCGATGAGCACGGATTAGCATCGCGTTCCGCTAATATTCCGCATATTTAACGATACTCCTGGTGGGCACGTAACGCAACGTGCGCCGCGATGTGAACCGAACGCTCGGCCTGCCGACACGGCAAAATTTCGACCCAATAATATGTAGATGTATACGAGGTACATATTTTTACACGACAATGCTGAATTTCCACACTCGCGTACGCAACAAAACCCCCCTCCCGGTGGCGGGCAACTTCCGCAAAAGTGATGCTTTGATGAATTTTCGAGAGAATTTTGAAACGCTCGGGGGAAGGCCGACTTTGCTGAAAAATCGATAAAACGCTCGAAACGTGATGGTGCGGATTTCGAAATCGACGAAAACGTTCCACTTTCCGATCTGCCTGAGTTTTCGTCGCAACGCAATCGCGCTGTGTTTCGTTACGATATTTATTATTCCCCCGAGAAATGTTTGATAATGAGAAAGCGATACTTTACGCTGTTTTCATTTCGACCAATGTTCTCGTTAATATCATAACTTGTATGACACGTTTTTTTTTATCGCAACGATAACATTTCGTATTTTTATGCAAACGTTTCATCGTTCGCTCGATTTTCCGGCGTTAATCGCGTCCCTCGTCGTGGTGTATTATTGTTATCAAGCCCGCGGTGGAAACGTATGGTTTACTCTCGAGGCGAGCGAGTTAATTTGAAAAAAAATCATCAAAATCGCCGATATTTTCACAACACATGGTCGTTTGATCCACGTTTTCAAACACGCCGTTTTCCTCTTTTATTGTTATTCTTCCTCGAACTAATTTTCCATCTTCTTACCTCTGATTTTTCATTTTTAATTCCGACATTATCGTCTTGCCGTACTGCCGTCAATGTCGAGATGAAAAGATGGGGAGAAAAAAACCACACTGGATTCGCTTCCCACAATGATCCGTGAAAAAGAGAAAAACGAGAGAGATGGACCGAAAAAAGGATGACATCCGATCGAGTCCCATGATACAAAAGCATCAGCGGGCATTTTAACCCCTTAATGTTGTTATTCCTTCTCTCTTTGCTTTCGATATCCTTTCGATAAATATACGCGCGATATTTGCCCGTTTCTCTCTCGCTCGTTCATCGGGGCACCGCGAGGCGAGAGAAAAAAAAAGAAAAAAAAGAAAAAAAGTCCTCTCTCTCGCTCGTGGGGCAAATGCGCGCGCCACGGAGGATGCAAATTTCTTCGTATGCAAATGGCACGGGAGGTATGCAAATTTTCGGAACATGTGTTCGTCTTCGAACCCTTTCCGTACGCGGAGCAGCGACGCGTCCCTTCATCCCTTCTTTCCGAAATACACTTTTATGCGTACGCAGCACCCGGATGCGACGATGGCCGGCGGAACATCTCCCCTTCGAAGATGATCGGCGGCGTCCATTTGCATATCTCTCGGTCGTTTCCTCTCGCTGTGCGGCGGGTCCTCCGTCTATTTCCTACGTACGCGCTTCAAATTTAACACCGTGGGGCTTGGTTTTCCCTCTTTCTTTTCTCTCTCCGGATGCGATCCTTTCCGATCGAGGATGCGAGCCATTAATCCGAATCTCCTTTGAATTCCCTGTCCGGATTGACAGATAGCTTCGAGTGTTCCCAGGATATGTAGATTGTACGCGGTGTTTCGTGCGATACGTTTCAAGGCCGCGGGACGAAAAAAAAGATGAATATAAATACACTCGAGGAGAGAAAGATGCTGCGGCTTCGATTTCCCATTTTCTTCTCAATTTTTCAATCTCGTCGTTTTCACGCCGATGCTCGTATTTGGCAACGAAAGAAACTGCCGCGTCCGCGAGATGAGATCGCGCGACGGTGCGAAAATTAATTACGCAAAATTGCGTCCGCGCGCGCGCCCGCGTGTGTGCGATTGCGTACACGTTACGGGCGACGGACGACGTGTCGGAACGTGAGAAAAATTTCGATCAGCATCGCCGAGTCGATGGAATAAAAAAGACAGAGGGAGAAGAAAAGAATTGCCCCTCTAACGAACACGAGTCGGCGCATACGCTTAGCATATCGAAATTACGAAATAATCGAGAGCGTATCGAAGCAACGAGTTGTAAAAGCAGCTCCGCGCGCGGACATAAAGCGATACGCGTATTTCGCGGCTGCTGCTGCTGCTCTCTTTTTTCTTCTTCCTCCTCGTTTTTTTTTTTTCCTCGCGTCGAGAGAGAAACGCGACAAATAGACAGCGGCGCGGAGGGAGATTTCATTGTCTGAAACCAGTTCGGGTTCCTCCTTTGCATACTCGTTCCCTCTATTCTTCTCTCGCTCGAATGATAATTATTATTGTACCGAGAGAGGGAGAGAGAGAGAGAGGGAGAGAGACGGAAAGCAGCGCGCATTGATTATTAAGCGGCTTATTATATGTGTCTCCGGCGATGTATCTCGGTTTCGCCCGGTTGCTCTTTCGCGAAACGCGCGGACGAGACCCGCCACGGGGGGCTTCTCTGACGATATACTTTTACGCGTCCGCCATCTTTTATTTCCCTCGTTAATTCCTCGATTCGATTGACTTTATCAACGATTAATTATTCGACTCTGTACATCGACGACCGGTGAAAACCGTCGTCGATTAAAAACTGACGTTTGTCAGCTTTGTTATACAGCCGCAGCTCGATTTCGTCATTCCGCCGGAGCGTTTGTTTAATTTGAAGCTCGCAGCGCGGATGTTTGTTGCACGTTCGTCACCTCCGTGTTTTCTCGCTGATGTCCAACATTTAATATATATATAATAAACACGTCAAACTCGGCCACTCGATTTGTTTTACCTGTCGATCGTCGCGCGAGATGTCTCGAGCTAGCGATTGTTTTGCAATGTTGCTGAAATAATTGCTCGAAAATGCTCGAAAATGCTCGAAAATGCTCGAAAATGCTCGAGCGTTTCAGAGAGAGAGAGAGAGAGAGAGAGAGAGAGAGAGAGAGAGAGAGAGAGAGGACGGCGAGGGAGGCGGTTGCTCCATCGTGGATGAAGAGTTTGCCTCTATTTCGTCGATGAAACAAACGACGCAGCGTCGTCTCTCGGACTCTCGCCGTGGGTGAATCAGCCTGTATGCAAAAATACGTCGAATCACAACGTCGGCGGAGCTTTGGCTCATACCGCCGTAGCGATGGCCGCCGGTAGAGAGATAGGTGCTAAATTCCTCTTTGCTCCGAATTAATCTCCGCGGGAATGCGACTCCCGCCTCCTCTCTCTCCGTCCAGCGGCGCACACTGTGCACTCTGTCTGTTTATGCACCGCTCGCACGTGTGTTCATACAGTCTTCATCTTTGTTTGTACATACAGGCTACTCGGTCTTTCCGCCATCGCACGCGAGACCAGCAGACACCTGCGCTATGTACCACCAAGTTCGACCACCCGAGTGTTTATACGCAACGATGAGCGAGTGTGTCGCGGCTGCACATCCGAGTTTTGAGCCGCGAAACGTCGCCGAGCATCCCTCGCGGACACATCGATGAATTTTCGATCGATATCGACGGATACTTTTTTTTCTACAACGTCCCGATCGCTCTCTAGCTTTCGAAAATATTTTTTTACCCCCGTGCGGGGATCACCGCTCGTGTTTTTTCTCATCCCGCGTCGCGACGCGTCTCTCGACGCGAAAAATCCGACGTTGAAACGACGAAACACCGCGCGTCGTCGGATAATTCGCGAGCAGGACGTCGACCCTTGCGAACCCGCGAGATCAGAGGGAAAAAGGGTGTCGATCGCGACGAACACTCGATAAATTTCATTCCGTCGAATTAAATGTCACGTTGGAACGACGCTCTCGAAGGCTGTCTCGGGGAAATTGACATTTCGAGCCGCGGAAATGTCACCAAAGTGCGGAATCTCCAGCTATTTTCGCGCGCACGTGACGACGAATATACACGCGGGAATTAAATCGTTCTCGATCGAACGTCAAAATCTCAAAGAGCTCTAATTTTCGTCTTCGTATCGCTTGAAACATTTTTTTTTTCAATCCTCGATTTTCGTCGTTGAAAGTGCAAGTTTGTTGTTGCAAATTCGTGTTTAACATCGCGTACCTCGTCAGGAATGCGATAACGGATGATGGATAAAGCGATAAAGAGAGAAGGAGAGACACAAACCGCTCCCCCCTCTCTACATCGTTATTATAAATATCGTTATCGAAAAATGCTTGTTGTCATCCGTACGTAGAGACGGGCGAGGTTGAAAAAATTGATTGACGACGAAAAAAAAGGAGCAAGATTTTCGTTTCGATTTCATCGTCGCGAAAGAACGACTCGACTCTCTGTTGATACATTTTTTCTCTGTTATTATTGCCGGAAGCTCGTTTCTGTTTTCTCCCGCACTTTTCCCGCGTATGATCGTCGGAAAATTACACAAAATCGAGATTGTTTTTGCCGTTGAATGCTTACACGTTCGTGCGGCACTTTTGTGTTTAATATCTTGAATCAAGCGGGCTCTTTGCGCATCTTGATTTACGGATCGAATGAAAACGAGAGAGAAAAACATTTCCGCTGTCATCTCCGTATACACGAAAATATTCGCGACGCGCTGCGCGATTCCTCCTCGCGTGTGCCGTTTGTTTTTTGTTGAGACGCGAAAAAAAATGCTCACGAGTTTGAGGAGGCTTTTGACAAATGTCGCGCGCTCCTCGTACAAGTCGTCGACAACGCGAATATTTTGTCATAAATGTGTTCATTTTTTTTTGATAATAATAATAATAATAATAATGATAAAATACGTCCGTAAGCCCGTTTTACAATTTTGCAATTTTGTACTTCGCTTTCCATGTGTGTGTGTGTGTGCGTTTTCGCGCTTTTGTTCGCGCCGTCGTTGCATCGCGCTGCAACGTTGCAGTTTTTGCCGTTCGATTTTCGTGGCTCGTGTTTCGCTCGATTATCATGTTTGAAAAAAAAAAACGAATCGTACAACGTTTTTTTGCTTTTTCACACGGAAATACCGAGTTTTCGGTGAAATATCGGCGTGTTTCGTAATCTGCGGGCAAAATTACATCGATATAGAGTGTAAAATTCGATTTTTAAGATTGAACATTTTTCGTCATTTTCTGCGAAAATTAGTTTGTCGAGTAAAATGCTCGCCATTTTTTTCCGAGTTGAGGTAGACACTCTGGCTTGTGCTTGTTCTCTTTGTAATGGAATACGCTTTAAAATGCCGTTTGGTTCATGGGGATATGTTGATTTTTCGATTTTTGGCAGATTTTTAAAGCTGGACCATCGATTTTCGCCAATTTTCCCATACATACCCCTTTGCGTTTTTTTCGCCGATTTTCAACCTCGATTTTGAGGGTGAAGCAATATAGCTATCGAGATGCAACTTGCGCCATTTTTCGAGTCTACTCGAGGGCTCTTCAATACACCCCCAAAAAATCTAGCTAGCTCAATTAGAACCGTAGTTATGACCATTTGAAATTTCGACTTTTCGACGATTCTGAAAAAGTGGCCGAAAATGGGTCGAAACTTTTTTTGACAAATTTTCAATTTTTCAGCGTGTCATCCGATCGGAAATTTTCCGCCGATTGCGAAACACGCCGACTTTCTCCCGAAAACTCGATATTTCAATGAGAAATCGCGAAAAAACGATGCTCGAAATTTCTCAAAAATGTCAATTCCAAAAAACAATGATATTCACGATTCTTACGAATGAAAATGTCGAAATGGGTCTATGATTCGTCGATTCAGCGCTCTGACGATGCCAGAGAAATATCTACAGGTGAAAAAAAGGGTCTAGCGCGTATAGCGAAGAAAAAAAAGAAAGCACATCGCGAGAGTTCGTCGCAGGAGCGAGAGTCGCATATGCGCGTTCATAGTGGGGAGAAGCGAGCGTCTGAAACCTGCGCTCGAGTTCACCCCTTCCGGGCGCATGCCCTCGCGAAATCCCTACCACTTGGCGCGCGCCGTCTCTCTCTCTCTCGATCCAGCAGCAGCACCAGCATCCCCCCCCCTCTCTCCCATCCCTTTGCTTCTCGACGTTTGACTCTCGATACATCCCCGCACCGGCGTTGCGAGTGGACCGTACACAAGAGGGACCTTGTCACTCTCTATAGCGAAACACGATGATTTTCCAATACTTTTTTTTTCTCACATTTTTCTCACGGCACAATTTTCATCAAATACGAAATACGTTAAATACGAAAAAGTATCGAAGGTACTTTTGCAGCTACAATTGTGCCGAATGATATATAGAAACGTTTAATGCGATAAATAAATGTAAAACTCACGTATTACGACGTCGGTGACGTGCGAGAGACGGTGCGAGAGAGAGAGAGAGAGAGAGACGTGCGGCAGAGTTTTTCCGATCAGGTCGTTGAAGTCACCGATACTTTCGATAAATACGGGCGGGGGTCGCAGCATCCCCCGATACGAAAAGGAAAGCATCCCCCGATACGAAAGTCTCGAGCGCGATAAGAGCGAGAAAGAGGGGCAGGAGGGGGGAGAAAGTGGCTCTGGATCCGCCGAGTGGTTGGTGCTCGTGGAGGGGATGCGAGGGTGCGAGAGAGGGAAGAAGGGAGCCACGAGATATCACCCCCGCGTGGCACAACACACCCGCGAGACTAGGTTGCGACTTTGACTCTGCCGCCAGGCGGCGCCACTCCACAGTCGACGAAACGCCTCCGTGCTCGTATGGAATTTTTTTTCATCCTTCCTCTCCTCACCGGCGACAATGTGACGTTGTTTTTCTCCCCTCCCTTTCCTTTCCTTTTTTCTCATCGCAGCACTGGACGAGAGCACGAAAATGACGCCGATGTCGATTACAAAGTCGATCCAACGACACAATTTCGATTTGTAGAAAAAAAAAAAGGAAAATAAAAAGTTTCGCGACCGAGGGAAAAACAATTTGAGAGAGCGAGGGTCGATGGTGGTTGAAAAGTGCGTGTTTAGCCTCCGCGACGACGTTACACTGTGCGCTGTTATGCCTGCGATGCTTCGGCTCGTACAGAGTTCCGTCGTGTAGCGAGCGCGCGCGGGGGGACGGCCGAGCGGGAGAGAGAGAGAGAGCGCGCGCGCCGCGGCGAGGGCTGCGGCGGAAACCGAGCGCTCGCGTTAGTCTTGGCCAGAACACAGGCCTAGTAGCATCGTAGCGGGAGGGCTACGCGCGCGCGCTGTATTTCGTGCGCGTTATCGGTATTCGCACGGCGAAGCGATGAAAAATAACGCAACGAGACCGAATCGAATCGTCGTTTCGACGCGAATCGCGCAAATTCACGAGTGTTTGGAAAACCAAGTACGCGCGATCGTTTAAACAGAATACAACGTGACAAACGCAGAGTCGATAAAGTTGTTGTTATTATTATCATCGTCGTTGATCGTCCGAAAGTTCGGCAAAGGTGAAACTCGCAAACTTTTCCTTCTTCGGCTGTACGTTTGCGAGCGTTGCGTACGCGCGATCGACGGATAAATTGTAAACGAAAAAAAAAAAACAAAAAAACAAAAGAGCGGAAAAAACGTTCGATAGACGAGCTCTTGGTCGAGGAAAGTGTGCTCTGCGCCCGTATCGAGTGTTTGTGCGCGCAAAGTCAGTGACAGTGCAGAGTTATCTCGTCGGGGATGTTGACGTTGTTTTTTTTTCCTCTTTCGCCTTTGTTGGAAAAAGCCTTCCGGTGACACTGTCTTTCTTTTTTTGCTTCGTACGCCCTCGTCCCTCAAACGTACGTATTCATGTGTTCACCTTGCTAGTTTTATGCACGATTTCAAGGTCCAATCCGTCACTGCGTCGCGTGCCGCGTATTCGTCGCGATTTTCCTAAATTCCCACGAAAAAAATGGACAGTTCCGTCCGTGCGTCTTTTTTTTCGATCGATTTCCACGTCGAGAAAATTTCGCACCGTCGGATATTCGCACGATCGATGCGGTCGAAGGAAACTTTCGCGATCGCGTTACGGACGATTCCGAGATTCTTCGAGAAATTCTAAACGCGCCTCGTTTTCGCCGGTAAACTCGTCTCGCGATTCGCGACAAGATTGACAAAGATCGATCGATCGACGATCGGGCAGGAAACGCGAAAAACGCGTCAAACGATTTCGTTCTCGTTCCGAATGAAACAAAGAGCAGGATAGGTACGCGGGATACGCGAGGCGAAAGAGGGAGAGAACATTCGAGACGATAAAAAGCGTACAGCGCGCGATCAGCGATGGACCGGCGATCTCGGCGTTTGCCCATCTCCCCATCCCCGTGGGATACGCGCTTATCGGGTGTAAAAATTTGCTTACGAAGAAAGAGAAGAAGCCGCCGGGATAGATACGCAGAGAGAGATAAATCGGCGAGAAAAACGACGTCCGCGTTAATCCATATACACATTTGCACATTAGGCGTGTACGCGAGTTTATCACGTCCCTGAGCGAGGCTCTTGAACTTGTTGCGAGTCCTCGGCGGACGAGCAGCGTCCGCCCCGAGATATTGTTACAATCGCGAGGACGAAATACAACCAAGATCGAGAGAGAGAGAGAAAAAGGCTCACTTTTGTTTGCAAGCGTTGTCACATGGTGTAGATCGAGAGAGGAGGAATAAAAAAGCAAAAGAGACTTTATCACGCGGTCCGTGCTATCGAGTAGCGTGCGACTCGAGCGAAAATGATTCTCGCTGCTGTCACCAGCTAAATTCCTCGCAACTGGACTAGAGAAAGAGAGAGAGAGAGAGAGAGAGGCCGGGGCAGGGGGGGTGTACAGAAGACGACTCGACGAGAGCTTTTCATTACGCGAATAAAAACGAGATTAGCGACCCTCTTCCTTTTTTTCATTTCTCTCTTTCGGAAAACAAATCGGACGTGAGATTTTTTGATGGATTTTTCAACGGAGAGAGTCTCAGTGTCGTTTCGCGAGCTTTTTCCGATCTTTTCGCGATTTTTCGTTCCGCGAGCGTGAACTAAAAGACGAAAAAAAAACACACACACAGTCATCTCGAGAATCTCAGAGGGACACGGGCTGGATTCTCGCTCGAAGAGTGTTTCATCGTCGCGAAAAAGTTTGCTCGCGTTTGTGTTTCTTTTTTTCGTTTTTTTCGTCTCTCGCCACCCCGGATTCTCCAGCGTCGAATGGAAACGAACGAAGGAAAAAGCGCGGACCAGAGGGCCCTCGATCGTTCGAATTTAGCGCGCGAAATTAAAGTTTGCCTTTATTCGCATCTTCCCTCTCGCTCTCTCGGTGTTTTCTCGTCAGGATTTGTTGAAAAACTCGGTCCGACGTTTGCGCTCGTATTTGCAACTCGCCCCCTGCCGTTTGACGCACCTCGTCGTCATCCGGCCGATAAAAGGCGGGCTCCTCTCTCTCTACCGCCATCGGGCTAACCCTTTCAGTCGGCTATTATCCGCACGCGTGTACTCTTGGCCTATTTTTTTATTTATGACAGGAGGGGTTGCGATATCGACGATACTCTGCACGCTATACGCTGTGCAACACCGCGTATGTATGTGTTTTCGTATCGCGCTGGTTTGAGGCTGAAAAAAGAGAATGATGTAAACGCAAACGTGGAAAAATGCAAAACCGTTCGTTGTTCTGAAAATGATTCTTTGATGGAAAAATGATGAACGCGTTTCGTTCGTATTATACACCGAACGCGCCCTCTCTCGCACAATTTTTGTTCTCTCGTTGGACGAAAAATGGAGACGTTAACAGTGGTAATAATAAAACAAACTTTCGGATACACACGGACGCTGTAGACGCACGAATTTCGATCGAATTCCTCTTGTTTTTTCACGTCGTCTTTCCGCGAACGAGAGCGAAAGAAGCAGCACAACGTACGTTAAAATCTTTTGTTGTGGGTATAAAACGCGCCTTTTGCTCGGCATCGCCGATGATTATCGCACGCAACGGCCGCGATGTTTGGGGAAAAAGACGCGACTCGCGAGAAAGTCGAGTATTCCTCGTATAATACAACGGTAAACGCACGAGCCGTGAGGGCGTTCTCGGAACACTCGTGGAGTCGAGCGGACAAAAGAGTCGCAAAAAGTTTACGTTACGTTTCGTTCGTAACCTCCAAACATTCGCAATCATGATTTTCACTGTGGACAAAGTTCGTTGCGGGAGGTCATCGTTCGTGCCCCCCCTCCTCCTTCTAGGTTATTATTCAGACGTTTGCAGGGCAGCGGCAGAGAGAGAGAGAGAGAAAAATAGACGTTGCAAAGGGGGCGCCACATCCTCGGTGATTTCCAAGAGGAAACGGAGAACGAAAAGCATCCCTCTCTCGCTCTCTACCTCTGTGCTCCATCGAGATGACGGATAGGGGGGAGGTGGGGAGATTCGATAGAAAAGAGGAAGTCGATAGCGGCCAGGGGGGTTGAGAATGGTCGAAAGGGCTTTGTGATATAAAAAGTAGCGATTGGTATAGGAAACACGGGGGGAGGTCGAGTAAAAGGGTGGCATCTCTCGACGACGACGTCGTCGTCGTCGTCGGGGGTGGGGGCGACGAGAAACGAAGAAGTAGGAGATGGTTGTAAAACGCGCGACTCGGAGGGCAAAAGGTGCCGAGGGGGAGGGGGAAAGAATCGTCGGAAAATGCGAGATCTCTGGCCTCCGTTTGTGCGCGGGGACCACCTAGCCAGCCTCCGATTTCTTCGGTGTGTTTCCCCTACTCGCGTCGTCGCGCCGTTTCCCCCCAGCCGTCCTCGTCGACCGCGCGAACGTCGGGCGTTCCGCGGCCCGCGACGGTGGGGCGCCTCGCGCGACGCGCCATTGGCCGAGCTCGAGTACGCGCGTCTCCCACCGCGCCGCGCTGGCAACGCCCCCGACTCCCACTCTCGCGCGTTGCGCCTCCTCCAAACGATGCATCCAACGTTCCGTGCTTCTTAGTTTCAGGTTTGATGCCTGGTAGGACGGGTCTCTCTTGTTCCGAGGATCCGCTCACGGAATAAACGAAGCGCCGCGATAAGTCTCGCTGTTTTTCGTTTCTCCCTTTGTTTTCGTCATCTCCCTCGTCAGCCGCTCGTCCGCAGCACCATTGGATTATCAACGTTGCGCGCTGCTGCCGCTGCTCCCCCCGTACGAGAGGAAAAACAAGAGTGCCAAGAGGGAGAGAGAGAGAGAAGAAAAAACAAAAAAAAAACGAGCAACCAAAGTGGCGGATTGTGATTGTTTGTTTTTCTTCGTAAAACAGAGATGTAAATTCGTTTCGACGAAACGCAGTGCTACGAACGTGACTGGATGTATCATCGTCGGCGAAGCGTCGAGACGGAGAAAGGGTGAAAAAAGAAAGAAAAAAAAACAAGTCTCGAGTGCAAACGATCGCGCATCGCGGTAATGTACGAAAGAGTCGCGAGGAGAATCGGCAGTGAACATTGCGAGTGTAAAGTGAAAAAAACGATCGGACGGCAGGTGGCGCGGGACGATCGACGCGCGTGAGATTTCAACGCGAGTTTGCGGGCATCGGTGTCTCTTTTTCATCATCGTTCCTGCGTTCTCTTCCGTTTGTCGTCGATAAGATGACACGTCGCCGGTTCGCCGGTCACCGTCAACGTCGCTTCGATCGCGCAGCGACCGAGTGACGCGCGCGTTATTCGCGTTCGAACGTTCGAGAAAGCGTCCAAAAAACGAAAAGCCCCAACGTGAAAAGGAAGAAAAGCACGAAAGCATCGCGAGTGCCGAAACAATCGTCGAGAGAGAGACAGTAGGCGGGGGGGACGTTCAAATGACGATAACGAGTCGTGAGAGAGCTGTCGGATCCGCGAGATCCGCGTGACGACGATCGGCGACGGCCGATCGACTTGATCTCTCGCGGCTTCTCGCGTCGTTGGCGAAACGGCCGCGCGCGTGGCTGTGTCGCTTCGTGCGCGCGCGCGCGTGTGTGTGTGCCCGCGTACATGAGCGCGCATGTCGCCGCGTGCCCTCGCGCGCTTTCCTCGACGACGACGACGACGACGACGACGACGACGACGAGGAGAACAACAAGAAAATCAACAAGGAAACCCCGGTGGATCTTACGTTTCGAATTTGAGCCGTTTTCCAGCGAGTGCGCGCCGCCTCTCTCCGTCGCGAGTTCCCCAGAGTGAGCGAGTGCGCGGTCAGAGTGCGTTTTCCAACGAGACGGAAGTAAAAAAAAGAAAAACAACGCGAGCCGGTGTGTCCAGTGTGTTTCCGCGTGTCTCCGTGCGTGTGTGCTTCGTTCGCGCTCGTTGATCCTTCGAATTCGCGTTGGTGATTTGATTCTGTCGATAAAGATCGAGGTGATATCCTCGGAATCCGTCAAAGTGGCTTCGTCATTGGGGCTCCAGGGGCCTTCAGCGCCGATCGGGGCCCAGTTATTGGCTTCCACAGGTGGTAAGGATGATCACGCGAGTCCAACCACCGCCACCGTTTATCACGCCAATCTCGTAGCCGGTGGTGCCAACAACAGCGCTGTTACGGCGGCGCTTCAGCAGTCACCGTCCTTGTTGACGTCGCTCAATTCGGCGGCTGCACTGGCAAGCATGCAGGCATCGGCCGAGACAAACTCCCTCGATCTACAAACCATGCAGTCCATGGAGTGGCTCTTCAAGAAAGATCGCATTTACCTCCTCGTGCAGTTCTGGCAACAGGTGAGTCCAAACGTCTCCTCGAGACTCTGTTTTATCGGCCGGGAAACGAAAAACTCGTTTTTTTCGAGCAACGAGGAAAGACGAAATTTTGAGAGCGTAAACCTCTCGTCACTGGCAATCGCCAAAATAATTCACGTATCGACCCGTGTAGAAATTTGATCTGGACGTCCCGACTTTAGACCGGGCCCTGGTCTGGATTTCCTTGGTTTGGCCTGGTCTTAGTTTTTAGGTAGGGACCTGGTAAGGGGCAAATAGGGAAAATCGGGCTATTCTCGTCAATATTTCCATGTCAGAAAATCCTCATGGCCTGGTCGGGATTTCCATGAATACAATTCCGAGTTCCGAGTTATATACATATACTCCCGATATGCTCGCCTTCGTTGCGCCTAACGCGCAACATTCGTTGGTAAGGCAGTGCGACAAGGGAAAAATAGAATTTAAAATATTATCTTGCTTACATTTGAATTTTATGTTTCAATTTATTCCGTGTGCTCTACTTCCTTATTTCCCTACACAAATGTGTATGATTTCATATTAAGTCTCGGGTCGGATTCCAACCGGGCTGTGGCATGGAATGACATTTGAAAACCAAGTAAGGGCCATGGCTGGGCATGGCTATTTCCCGGCTTACTGTTCTGAGTGGGTGCTGATCAGGCCCTGGTCATTTCCCGATTATTTCCCGGTGTATGGAAATCAAACCAGGCTCTGACTTATTACCCGTTACATTGCTAGCCGGATCCCGGCCTGGCTAGCCTGGCTATGCTCCGATATCAAATCGGGAAAGCCAGTACTGGGCCTGACTTGTTCCCGATCAAAATTTCTACACGGGCAGGTCGGATTCCAACCGGGCTGTGGCATGGAATGACATTTGAAAACCAAGTAAGGCTGGGCATGGCTATTTCCCGGCTTACTGTTCTGAGCGGGTGCTGATCAGGCCCTGGTCATTTCCCGATTATTTCCCGGTGTATGGAAATCAAACCAGGCCCTGACTTATTACCCGTTACATTGCTAGCCGGATCCCGGCCTGGCTAGCCTGGCTATGCTCCGATATCAAATCGGGAAAGCCAGTACTGGGCCTGACTTGTTCCCGATCAAAATTTCTACACGGGCAGGTCGGATTCCAACCGGGCTGTGGCATGGAATGACATTTGAAAACCAAGTAAGGGCCATGGCTGGGCATGGCTATTTCCCGGCTTACTGTTCTGAGCGGGTGCTGATCAGGCCCTGGTCATTTCCCGATTATTTCCCGGTGTATGGAAATCAAACCAGGCCCTGACTTATTACCCGTTACATTGCTAGCCGGATCCCGGCCTGGCTAGCCTGGCTATGCTCCGATATCAAATCGGGAAAGCCAGTACTGGGCCTGACTTGTTCCCGATCAAAATTTCTACACGGGCAGGTCGGATTCCAACCGGGCTGTGGCATGGAATGACATTTGAAAACCAAGTAAGGGCCATGGCTGGGCATGGCTATTTCCCGGCTTACTGTTCTGAGCGGGTGCTGATCAGGCCCTGGTCATTTCCCGATTATTTCCCGGTGTATGGAAATCAAACCAGGCTCTGACTTATTACCCGTTACATTGCTAGCCGGATCCCGGCCTGGCTAGCCTGGCTATGCCCCGATATCAAATCGGGAAAGCCAGTACTGGGCCTGACTTGTTCCCGATCAAAATTTCTACACGAGGAGAGCCGAGCGCGTGTGCGCGCGCGAGAGACGGAATTCGAGAGCTTTCCATTTTCAGATGCGCGTCGCATCAATTAATCAATCAACAAAATGCACTCCTCTCGTTTCTCGGGTAATACACTCGAATCGCGTTTAAAATTCTCAACGACTCTTGTAACCTCGATAGGAGAGAGCGTATTTGCGTATAATCAGACGTGCGACTCTCGCGATTGGTTTTCCCTCGACGGTATATAGATATTGGTCGTACAAACTCGAGAAATCTTAATTGACAGCCCTCGGGATATCGCTCGTGTAATTACGTGTTGGATATGAATTTTAGACCCGAGCTTCTCCGAGAGACTTTGCGATAATACGATTTTCCAAATAACTCGCTTTCGCCCTCTCTCGTTGCAACTGCCATTTTCCGATGCGCGTTGCAGCGATCGTCTCTCCCGCCCCCAAGCCCGAAAACGGTGTGTGCATTTGTCGTTTTACGGGCGATTGCGGTGTCGAACGTTCGAAAGGGTTCTCTGCGCTAATATTCTACGCCGAGTATTTTTCGACCGACCTGAAAAAAAATCGTTTCGCCGCCGTATATCGTAACAGCGCCTCCTCGATTTTATTACGTTATCGCGATAAATATTTGTCGCGAGAAATCGTAAAAAATAATCCACGCTCCGAGCGCCATCGCTATCTGGAACGAGAGTCAACTGTATTCGTCATTGTTTTCTCAATCATCGAAACGAGCCTCTTCCCCCCCGCCGCCTGCCTGCCGCGTCGCGCTGAGGCAGGAGCGAGACGCGAGATGTTTGCCGTGCGAGAGTCGTGTGCGTTGTGAGCCGCGGCGAACGAGACGCCAGTGCCAGTGGCGGCCGCGCGGCGCTGAGAGCGCGCGCGCCGAGTGGACAAAAGTTTTGCCGCTCATCCCCGCTCCAGCGTCGCGCGGCCGCGCATTTCCCCCACCAGTTGGCGCGCTGCGCGCTTCGCTCTCCCTCCACTGCGCTCTCGGCCGCCGGTGGCATCGCGAGAGCGCGGAGGGAAATCCCCAAACGAGTTGCCGAAATTCCCGTCTGGCGGCGTCACCGTCCAGCGCGACTGTACTCCCCCCGTTAACTCGGTGAGTCACACGCGGCCGAGTAGAACGCCGAGTTGGACCGGCGGACTCGGCTCCGTCTCTCACCGTCTTTCCACGCCAGCCAGGGCCAGATCTACATGTGTTTTACGTGTACACATGTTCGAGAGCGGCGGTGTGTTTACGAGGCAAACTCGAAAACCACCTTTGCCGTTAAAAAACAAGACGAAAGAGGGCCAAAACACTCTCGCGTTCGATTTCCTACGAACCTCTTTGCAATTCCCTCTTGCTTTTCCTTCAAACACTCGACACTCGCGGTCGCGTCGACGTAAAACAATGAGATCGTCTCGAAAAGAGGAGAAGGAGGAAAAAATCTCTGAGTCATTCTCGCGAGCGACCCGAGGAATTTCGCGAGAGCCGCTGCTCTTTTTTTTTTTTTCTCAATTTCGTGCGTGTTCTTTTTTTTTCATTCTAATCCCACACACACACGAGCGCGCGATTCGAGCTTGATTCATCGATTCTCCGTCGATTGCACGATTCTCGCGGCGAATCGAGTCGCGAAAGGGGCAAACGATTGAAAAGACGAGAAAAAAAAACGAACGAAAGAGAGCAAGAGAGTCTCTCTCTCTCTCTCGCTCGAAAAGGAACAAGCAGAAGCAGCAGAGTTTCGTGAACGCTATTAATAAACCGACTCTCGAATTTTATCGCTCCCTCTTCGCGTTAATGTCCGCGCGAATATTCACGACACACTCGAGAAGCGAGAGACCACACGGACGCGCTCGTACGTGTTTTTCTCGGACGAAAAGAATCGCGGAGGGAGATTGGCTCGATAAAATGGTATTTGCGAGAAATATCGACAGTCTCACGCGTGACATAAAATCGCGAGTGGTATGTAGAGACGCGATTTCGGGCCCCGAGACGGTGGAACGTCGGACGGGGGACGCGGTTGACATTAATAATCGCGTAATGAATTCCAGCAACAGCATCATCAATCACAGAGGCTTCCGCGAGCGGTCGTTCGTCTCTGAATAATCGATTCCTCGCTGAGGAATCGATTTTCCGTGGCACGAACAAAATTGTCCCGATCCACGGCTCGCAAAGTCTTTCTCTTCGATCGTTATTATCCCGCTCGTTGTGTTTTGTTTTGTATTTTTTTATTTATTTTTTTTTCGTACCCGAGGATGCCGGGGGGGTCAACGCTTGATCCATCGAGGCCCATAACAACATTCTCGCTCGCCTTGAGAAGCCTCTCGCCGATATTCGCGATACATTTTCGATCTCGAAGCTCGCGCGATTGGCAAAATCGTCGATTTTTCGCGAAATTCCTACGCTCGTGATGACTCGCCCGGATTTGACGAAAATTGAGGAAAATTCGGTGGGAAAACGTTTTTCGCACACGCCGCGTTTAACGTGATGCAATTTGCTCGCCGTGTTACACACGTGTAGACGCCGAATTGGCCCGGTACATGTGTATACACGCGGCGTATGTCGCTGCAAACAGCCGGTTGCGGGGCATGCGGATGCGTGCACGTTGCAAACCGGTGCAACAGATGCGCGCGCGAGGCACGCGAGCCTCTCGCCGTTGGCACTCTCCCCGCGTATGTGGGACACTCGCCGTCGTCGGCGAGAGAGAGAGAGAGAGAGAGAGTGCAACGTCTGCCTCGTCGGGTCGCGAACTCCGGACCTTCCGGTTCCCGGTGGGATCCCGACGCGCGCCTCGCGAATATCTTGGCAAACAAGCACTCGCGCGTCGCGCAATACCGCGTTTTCCTCCCCCGTTTCTTTTCGATATTTTCATCAGCCTCGCCTCGAAAACCTCATTTTCCTCTGGCTCTCCTCCTCTCCCCTCTCTCTCTCTCTCTCCTTTTTTTTATTAATAAAATTGAACCGACGAGAAACGTATATATCAACGGATATAACACGCGGTCTCGTTGCACGAGTGGCTGCGTAAAAACAAATGATTATTGAAAATCGTTGAGTCATGAATAGTCATCGTGTATCGCCAATTAGCGCCGCGCCAGTGCGAATGAATATTCACGCGAGTGTGTATACATGTATTCTCGACGAGCGATCCGCGAAGCAGCAGCAGCAGCAGCACTCTACGTTCCTCCTTTTTCACATATAATTGTGTGTATCTTGCTGTATACACGGAACATACAGTATAGGCGAAGGGAGGCGTCTATACATCGATATAGACGCGGGGCAGAGTAGCATCGCGTGGCTCGCGTCACGCAAACGTTTTCGCTGTACTGATTCCGCGTGCTGACACACACACGCGCGTTTTATCGACCGTTTGAGCATCGTATTTTCGCTCCGCGAGAGTTTTGCAAAAAAATTCACCACACCGAGTGTTTTATCCTCGATGATCGATCTCGTCGATGACTCTCGCGGGTTCCGTAGCGCGCGTATCGCGTTAAACATATATACACGCACAACGCCGAGGCGATTTTACGAGGACGAGAAAGACCCCGGCGCGGCAATTAAAGAGTTGCCGAAACGAGCCAACCGCGGAACGAGACGATTGATAAGCGGCGACCGGAAGTGGATCCCGGGACGAAGGAGTTCCTGCCTCCCCCCCCCCCTCTCTCTCTTTTTCTCTGCCACTTTTGCCACTCTTGGTCGGATCCGCTTCGACTCTTTTTTCACCGCCTCTTTCGACGACGGATTCCGCTCTGCAGAAATTACGAAATATTCCGTATAAATGCGTCTGTCTGTGTGTGAATGCATTGATAATTATCGTACACTCGCAGGAACGTGTACAATACGAACAAAGCTCGAGTATCGATTCGCCTCCGGTCGCGAGCTTTGCGGTGTTCTCGGTCCGGCGACGGAAATCCGATCGCGCGGTCGAACGATCGGCTTCCACGCCGTATATACGTATACGTGCGGGAATATATATTTTTATGCGCGAGCCGCCAGTGGCTCCCGCCGTACACCGGAAGTCGCTGCGATCCTATCGAACTCTGATGCTTCGAGATCTCTCCGCTCGATCCCCCACTCTGTCGCACGCTCGCGCACACACACACACACGCATATGGGCATATATCGGTCGTTCCATTGAACGATCATCGGCGGAGAGCCGCAACAACCCGACGACCATCGGGCAACTCGATATACCACGAGAAAAACGAGACCGAGAGCAGATTATCGCACGTCAAACGTGTGCAAGATGAGAAAAAAAGAAAAAACCAGCGCCCCGCATTTTGCTCCCATTGTCACCGGATACACCTGGAGTAAAATCATTTGGAGGGAAAATGATCGGCGGTGTTTGATCGGAACTCGCGTGTACTCTCTCTCTCTCTCTCTCTGTCGATTCCACCGCCACCTACACACTCGGGAGTCATTCCGCTCGAGGAGACCCGAGGCGTCGTTTTACGCGTGTAAATTCATCCGGACGTGACGCGGCCCGCTCCGGCTGCTCTTCATCGGTCGCGTCGCGTCGCACAGATATACACACGCGTATACATCGAAAGAGAGAGAGAGAGTTGAGGCCATCTGTACCAATCGGTGTCCATTAGTCGACGCGGCGTTGAGGGCGCCGCGTTTTCCGATTTTCCTCTCCCCCCCCCTCGTAATTCTCGCGTCTCGCACTGGATACAAATTCTTTCCTACTCGTTTGGATAATTTATCCGTTTTTCAAAATTCTTTTTTCGGTCCTTCTTCTTCCACGTTACGTTACAGCTCTCGCGTAGGTTTCGTCCCGTGTGCGTGATATAAGAAATAAATATAAATGATGTACACCTACACGCGGCGGGAGCCGGCAGGATTTTTAAATTGTATCTATTGGCTCGAAGCGATTGAAAGTAATTGAATGAAGCGGTCCGGTTATTTACGAACGTTTAAGCCCGAGCCAACTATCTTTCCATTCATTCGTCTGTCCCTTCATTCATTCATCATTCGCTCGCTGCTATCCCGTGTATAGACGAACGAACGGACGAACGAACGATGCTGCTGCTGCTGCTGCTGCATGTTACAGCAGCAGCAGCAGTAGTAAAAGCCCATTCAATTGATCGGTGATTGTCTAAATTATAAGATTGCCATACAATGGCTCTCATCTCGACCTATTGGGGTCCCGTTGCTCCGTTGCGTCATCACTTTAGGACCCGGATCGCCACGGCATTGTCACCATCTCTCTCTCTCTCTCCCTCTCGCTCTCCCCGCTCGCGTCACGTGTTTCCACCTCACGGGAAACTCGCAAACGCGCGTATCTTCGATATCCTCCGCGCGATCATCGTGCCATTCGCGCTCGGCGAGTTTCCCGATTTTCGCGAGGTCCTCCGCGATTGCCGCGAGACACTCCGACGGAAGACGGTCCTGCTGTATCCTGCTATCCGCACGAGACGTATGGGGAAAACTAATTTCGACCCATTTTCGCTTTCGCCACTTTTTCAGCATCGTCGACAGCCAGCTTCCTTCGCCCTCGAAATCGACGTTGAAAAAGTGCGACAAAAACGCGGATGACGAAAAATGTTCAATCGCAAAAATCGATTCGAAAACGCGAAAAAAACCCTCCCGATCCGCGAATTCTCGCTTTTTCGTCATTTTTTTTTTTCAAACGAAACGCAAATCAGAACCGGAAGTACTTGAGAGCATCGTTAGCATTTTCCATGGGACCATAACGCTCGTACGACCCTCGCAGGGACGATATCCTTTTTTTGTTTCTTTTTTTTCCACCGAAATCTTCGCACTCGTGTTCCATCGACGTTCAATTTACTCTTGCCTCGCTCGACGGTCATTGCGGCGAATCCCAGCAGCAGCAGCAGCAGGAGTATCCTTTTTATCCGTTTCCCATTACGCTGCTCGTGTTTTGTCGTTGCCGTTATCATCCGGCAATATTTACGTCCATTAACGTGTGTATTATACAGCGAGCATATCGAAACGAGTTTGTTCCTTCTTCCTTTCTCCTTTCTCCATTGTACACACACACACAGACACACAGACACACAGACACACACGGCCGATGATGCTTCGATGCCAACACGCGTCCCTATCGCACGACTCCCCCCCCCCCCCCCCCAATATCGGATCGACGATCGCGAGCTCGAATCACCGAGGAAAAAAAAAAGTCCGTGATGGCAAAAACAAAAGACAGAGAGATAAGAGCTCTCCGCGCGGACTCTGCGCGTACCGGCGTTCATTCCGCCGAATCGCAAAGCGATTATCAGAGTTTACGCGGGGTACATCGGAGGAGCAAAAGTCACCATGACTTTTGCGTTACGAGCGTACGTCGCTCTCCATTCGCCGACGCACCGAAATACGCGCGCTATCTTTTCTCCGTGTCCGTGCGCGATTTTGTTTGCACTTTTTTTAGCGGGGCGAAAAAGCGCCAATGTCCAACAACCTCGGATGGAAGGTACACATGATCTTGAAGTTTGCATCGTTGGATCTCAACGAAAACTCGATTTTTTCCGCTTTCCCACATTCAATTTGCCTGCATTTTTATTACATTTTCAATCTTTGTTCGCGAGTGTCATAATTTCGAAAAACTGCTCAAAAGTATTCGGCAAATCGAAGAATATCGACGATAATCAAAAATTTCGTTGGAATCCAACGATGCAAACTTCAGAGTCATAGGTACGCAAGCTGTGTGCGGAGGGAGAGGGAAAGAAAAAATGGGAGACGTTTTCGTCCGTTCGCGGTTACGTGTATCCAAACGTGCCACGAGCACACGATGGCTTTTCGTCGCAAACGTTGCTCGCAGATTTTCTCTACAAACCCCGCGGTGCATGACAATTTGAAAAACGCTCGCCGGACGATTGTCTCGGATATACACAGCACGCTTCGCGTACAACCTCGGTATACAGGAGAGGAGAATGAATGGAGGTGCCTCTGTGTGGAGGACGGTCCTTTATCCAGTGCACGGTTCGACTGATAACGGTTAAATTTTCATCGACCTCGCTAACGTCGCAGTATCCTCCTCGGTGTATCCTCGGTGTATCCTCGCGAGTCTCTCGCCTCCCTCCGCTCCTTGACGACGACGTCTCCACGTCGAAGGAACAATGATATCTATCCTCGTGGATTTATCGATCTCGTCGTCGTCGTTGTGTACGTCGAGCCGCTCGAGCGTGTGCGCCCGCACAATCGCCCCGAAAACCGTCATCCGCGGGACATCCGCGCTGATTGAACCATCGGGGATCCGTTCGACGACTCTATTTTCGTTGTTTTTGGATGAAGAAAAAAGCAGAATTGAGAGAGATTTTTACTTTTCATTGATGATTATTTTTTCTCAGTTTACATGTACAAACGAGGGAGAGAGAGAGAGAGAGAGAGGCACGTGCGCGACCAAACTCGCCTCGCGCAAACGTCAAGTGGCGCGCGTTTTGCGAGCTCGCGCGACGAATATGCACTCTGAGATGAAAACAAGAGTGAGAATAAATGAAAGATAGAGCCTCCCCCCCGGGTGCGTTTCTTCTCCTCGCCGCGTCGGTCTATCGTTTTCGTCCCTGACCTTGAAACGTCGCTCTCCTCCCCCTTTCCGCTTTTACGTACACGTACGCACATGTCGCCGCGCGTATACAGGCTCTCCCAAAAGTCGACGTCTACTGTGTTTTTTTTGCTTCTTCCTCCTCATCTCTCTCTCTCTCTCGGGACAGCCTGTATCAGGCCGCGTATCCACGTCCCGACATCGGTCGCCGCGCTTCCCTCTCAGCCTCTCGCGCGCCGATAAGAAATAGCACAGGAACCTCTCGAGCGTGCTTCCGCTCTGCACGCTCGTATGCGCCTACCGTTTATTGCGCGAACCTCGTATTGGCACTCTCGCGAACGTACACGGACGCGGCTTTTACGAGCGCGCGGCCGTTTTTTATCTTTTCCCTCTTCGACGAACGTTCGATTCTTCGTTTCGCGTTGATGCGTATAGAAATGAAAAAAAAAAAAAAAAAGTCGCGCATATTCCCGAGGGAAAAAACGAGTTTCGGATGCTGCGGGAGCCATACGCGATCTTACCGCGTGTTTATCCGCGCTTTTATCGACGTTCGTCGCTTTTGCACTCTCTCTCTCGTATGTACATGGCGCTCGCACATGCTCGTGAGTATATAAATACAGAGTTTTCGAGAGAGGCAGTGGCCTAGTGGTAACGCGCCCGGCTCACACCCGGTGGGTCCGGGTTCGATTCCCGCCGCCGACACCAATGGATTTTTTCTAAGTGTCTTAAACTGTTCTCTCGTGGTTCGGAACCCACGTAAAAAAGTAGGTCTATTGGAGGAAATCCACCCACCCAGAAAAACAGAGGAGGTACGAGGAGATAAGACAGAATGGGTAGTAGTTGGGTGGGTGGCTTGTAAAAACCCGTAATGGGTGTGCAAGTAAAACTCCCCAATTATTATTATTATTACAGAGTTTTCGAGATTCCGAAGCCAGCACCCCCGAGAGCTTTTAGCCCATATATACACGCGTGTATAGTCATTACATACACGTACATGTTCGTCGAGATGGCGATTCGTTTGCGTGAACGCGCTCGCTCAAGGGCCTCGTTTCCTTTCGCGCGGCTATATCGTCTTCCGCGCGTAAATATACATGTATAACGCGGACGCAAAAGCGGGGTGAATATTGATGACGGAGTTTGCCATCCCTCTCGCGTTCGCTCTCTTCGCGGGCCGAAAGCGCGACGAGGGTAGAGGCCGAGGAGGAGTCTGTGTAAAACCGATAATCCCGAAAGGTCTTTACGGCGTTAAATTGATACTTTGGCAATCCTCTTCCGGATCATACGCGCTTCTTCGAGCGAGTCTATGCCGCGCTCGTGCGATGACGTTGGCTGAAACTCTCTTCTTTTTTCTCTCTCTCTCTCTTACCCACGGAGACGGCAACAAGTCACCGTCGGAACTTCGCCGTTTTTTCCCGTGTTTCCGGTATACATCGTGTCACATCCGCTCGGAAGCGGACTTTTGTCTGTTGACCTCTTTGTTTTTTTTTTTTCATCCATCCCCGGGGAATTTGAGCAATCTGACCTTGGCCGAACATCGCGCGGATATTCCGAGCCGAGCGCGTTTCCTCTTTGGCGCCTCCGGTGCATAAACGTAAGTGCATAAACGGAGCTGCGCGCAGATTCGCCACTAATGGACCGTCGCGCGAGTACCCTCCGTGGGTACAGGCGTTCTCAAAAGTGACAAACGGTCAAAAGTGAAAAACAAAGACTCGCGCGTATTCTCAAGGTCAGAGTGACAAGGACGGAGCATTTTTCCATCTTTTTCATCCACGACGAAGCACGACTGAATTTCAAAAATTAAAAAAAAAAGCAAAAATTTAAATCCCGGTTCGACAAACACGGAATGCCCCATATATACGCACCGTGTAATGCGTGTAAACGCCATCTGCCGACGGGCGTGCGTACTCGAAGCCTTCTCGAGGGTGTCTTTGCCAGGCTCGCGTGAGATTCGAATATTTTTGCACCTTTTGCACGCGCACCGAGAGCCGCGGGCAACCCGTGTGCGTGCGTGTTACTCTCCGATGCGTTCTGACGTCTGATTATTGCACGCGGAAAGCTCTCCCCCCCCCTCTCTCTCTCTCTCGTCCGAGGATCTACACTCGAGTGCACATCGCGCACGTCACGTCGTTACCGCACAGAGACGCGTGTATTCCCCGTGTCTCTCGCATATACACACGTCTTTGAAACAACGTTCGATGAGAAAGAAGAACGCGCGTGGATGAACGACGCGAGAAAACGGGAGAACGAAAAAATGGTGAGAAAAAAAACGGCGATAAATACGTGGGAGGAGTCGCGCGGCGGACGTACTCGTCTTAGTTTTTACGATCTTTGGTCGTACAACACGGCATCCGATGCACCTGTGGGATTTAAACGATTCTTCCTCTCTTCGCTGCTCGATGAGTCGAGTCGGGCGGCCGTTTTTTTTTTTTTTTTCTATGATTCGTCGCTCTTTTCCACGAGAATAGATCGAGCACGAAAGCGTGTAGAGGCTTTTGCCTCGTTTTTTTTTTTTTTTTCGTTCTCTTTAATCGTGGATATACCGTACGCGAGGCTAAAAGGAGTAAACCCTCGGGGTGCTTCTTTTTTCACACGCGCGCATATCCGCGTACGTGCATAAACGCGGCAGAGGGCTTGTACACACTTCCGGGTTCTAAATTTAGCGGGTTTGCGCGAACGGGGGGGATGAAAAAGGGCGGAAAAGTCGTTGAAAAACATCTCCGATCTTTGATCGTTCGATGCTCTCTCGAAGCAGCTTGTCAGGGCAGAGTTTTCTTATCGCGAAACGCGTCTCGAGGCCGAGAGGAATTATGCCGTAATGCGAGATAATTAGAGAGAGAGAGAGAGAGAGGGAGAGGAATTGGACTAGAGATTAGCATCGATAAGGTGCGATTGCAACGAACAATTAATCAGGCGATTGAATAATCGCGTCAGTCGACTGTTTTATCCTCAAAGGAGCAAGAAAAAATGGCTCAACTTTTTCGAACCGAGAAAGGATGCGAATACGAGCGGAGAGGGGAAAGATTTACGGTCTCGAGATCGAAAGACGACGAAAAAAAAGAAGCAAAGAGAGAACGAAACGAAGAGAAAAATGACACGTGTGTGTACACGGATACGTAATATGTACACAAAACAAGTACACGGGATGTTATGTAGGTTGCGTGCGATAGGCGTGGTTTAAAAATGGAGGCGTTACCCGCGAGATCGAAACGCGATATTCCATCTCCCTCTTTGGCTCGATCTCATCTCCGCCGACCCCTGCGCCCCCTGGCTTTTTCTCCTCCGGTCGCTCGGTCACGCAGAGAGCGAGAGAGAGAGACGCAGCGATGACGAGCGCGAGTGCAGCGCGACGAGAGGCATCGAACTCGGCCAGGATATGTACTACGTCGTCGCTGCTCTGTCGCGCTCGTCGTTTTCAATCTTTCATTACGGAAATTAGCCTCTCAATTCTTCAACTCGATCAAGAGAGAGAGAGGCAAACGATCGATCGTCGTACTTTCAAGTACGAGAGTAATATCGCGTTGTGAATAACGGGAGAGAGAGAGAGAGAGAAGAGGAAAAAAAGAGACGAGACGAGAGAGGCAGTTCATCTCTCATTCCTGCTCCGCGTTTGTTTTATCGCCGCGCGGTCCACTCTGGCTCGTCTTTGCAGAGGCGAGAAAAAATCGGAAAAATTCGGAAAAATTCAACCGCGGACGTTGTCGAACGAAAGAGTAAAAGCAAGACTCTTCCAACGTCTGGCAATTCGACGCTCGTCTTTGTTTTTCTTTTTCATTCCCAACGCGGAGCCCTCGGAGACCCGCGGAGACGAGAAGGCCGACGGAACGAGCGACGATCGAAAAACCGTTTCACGTGTGTGCGACGTCGATGCGCCCGTTTGAATACTCGCGGGCGATACTCGCTGCACCGGAAACGAATTTTTTTTCTCTCCTCCTCTTATTATCGAACGCGCAGAAGCCTCGCATCCGGTCCGGAGCGGCCAAAGTTGACGGTTTCATCCAAGGAGGAGAACTCGCCCTTTCGACTTTTGGTCGTACATCCAAAGTGCAGTGGAGGAGAAAATAACGCCGACGAGGAGAGAGAGAGAGAGAGATGATATGTGGGGGGGGGGGGGGGGGGAAGAAAGGACCAAGAGAGATGAGAGAAAAGGAGGATGCAACGCTGGAAAGCAAAACAGAAGCTCGCTCATGGCCTCGTGGTATTGAATAAAAAAAAAAAAGAAGAAAAAAGAAAAACGACGAGAGAGATCGCACAGCGGGGGCGCCATAAAAATATTTTTAGATGCACGAAAGACGACGTTTCTCCTCTCTTTGGGTTCTCAGCCCCGCGCGCGCGAGCTGTGCACGAAGAAAGCGATAGGAGGAAGAAAAAAAAGGACAAATTTTTTTGAGAGGAGCGAGGGGGGCGGAACGGAAACGGCTCTCGGAGGAGAACGATCGAAGGGCGCTCGCGAGAGGAGAGCGTTTTCGAACCACGTGCAACCGATATGTACTTCCTCCCGCGCGACTGCACGACGCTCTCCCTCCGAAATACATTCCTCTTTTCCCTGCATCCCCCCCCTCTTTGTTTCCCTCGTCTTTTTTTTCTCCATCTCTTTCGACGTTCTTTCCGCGCCTCTTGGTTTTGCCTTTTTTTTTCTAATCCCTCTCTGCTTCGCCCGGCGTTGAAACACACCGAATCCAACATTGGAAATTCGTCGCTGATGATTCGTCCTCGATTTTCGAAAATGTTTCCTCCGAGTTTGTCGAGTTGCACTTTTTATTCCGCGCTGGGGAGAGACAAACGTCCGTTGCGATCCACTCGAAGATTTCTCGTGCGTCGTGAGCGCCGCGAATTCTCAAAAGGCACCCATCCGTTGGTGTTCCCCCTTTTCTCGTCTCTGTTTTCCCTCTTTGTTCTCGAGTGCTCGCGCGCGCCAGGTAGTCGCGTTGTTTGCGATTTTTCACGAGCAATTGCTTCGCCATTGAGCTCTCGTACATCCATCATTGGATTCTCGATGTATCCACCGATTTTCCTCCCTCTCTCTCTCTAATACTCTCGCTTTATAATACACCGAATGTGTCTGTAGAGGCGCACACGGAGAGAGAGAGAGAGAGAGAGAGGGCCACAAGTGCCGAGTCACGCCTTGACAAACAGGGATGTCAAACAGATGTCTGGTGGCCATGTAAGACTCGTCGGATCCGCATATATACGACTCGGCATGGACCCACGAGGCGCGACGACGAGTCCCCCTCGTCATCTCGCTCCTCGATATCTCATCTCCATCTCGTTTCAGCGTTGATGCCGTCTTCCGTCTCCCCCCCCCCCCGTATACGCACTCGCGACACATGGAAGAAAAAAAACGAAAAAGAGGGAGGGGGGGGGGGAGAAAATAACCGATTCGACCAAACTCGATATTTCGAAAAGAGCCTTGCGACCATTTCGGAGATTTTCATGGAAGAAAGAGAGGCAATTTGTGTTTGTAAAAACGGGAAAAAAGAAAGACTAATCTCGCGAGACCGTGGGAGGTTGAGGGGGGGAGGCATATCGTCCGACTCTCTCACAAGGATCATTTTTCATGACGCATTACTCCCGCGAGATAAACCTCTCTCTCTCTCTCTCTCTCGTGTGCGTTTGTCTTTCTTCTCGTTCGCCATGCGACGATATCACCCTTATAATACAGCGTGTCAGCTCCCGACTTGGACGTTATATCATGCACGCTCGTGTATGTCGCGGCGCAAAACTACCACCAGCGGGGAGAGAAAAAAACAATACCGTCTGGCGCGAGAGCGGCAATAAAATCGCCTTGTTTGTACACGAGTGAGCCACAGAGAGAGAGAGAGAGAGAAGACGTTTGTACGTGTGTATACACGCGTTGATAATATTCGTTGATGCGTTGTTTGATGTTGATTTCGCGATGTTTTGGTGTCGGACTCGTGCAATATCGCCCGATAGCGCGACGACGAGCCACCCGCGCGATATCGCGCCAACGTGACGTTCGAAATCGCGGCTCCTCTGCGGCTTTTTTCTCTCGGAAATTCTCTGAAACGCGCGCCGATCCTCCGAGGCGCGTTCGAGACGAAATCTTCCGCAGCTTCCAGGCTGCTGGACCGGGACGTTTGTCCAAATTACGGACGTTCCGTTCCGGGACACCCGGTATATAACCCGGTGTCGGTTTCAGCTGCACCGACCGATATTCTTCACGAAAAGAGAGAGAGAGAGAGAGAGAAGGAAGAAAAAACGTCGATAGCAAGCTCTCCTATCAAAGCTCCGATAAGCTGTCGCTGAAAACGCGATAAGTTGCACTCGTGTCCGCGAGGGTCCACGAGTGAGAAGACAAAACATGTGCCTATTGTTAATTGATGAAAAGAAAAAAAAGAAAGAAGCAAGCAAACGAATTAATATCGTTTGCTCTCTCTCTCTCGGAACACCCGACACTTTTCTCGCGATCGCGTCGAGATTCGCAACGCGATTGAATAACGCTCGCGCGATAATTCGTCGCGGCAATCGCCGCGTCTGCAGTCCGCTGTTGTACGCTTACGCTTTGAGGGAGAAAAAGGAAATATCTCTCAAAGGGAATGCAAACGTAGGAGAAGATGAAAAAAGAAAGAAACGTCCGGAGCGGTCCACGGCTAGTTCGCTCGTTTCACACATCCGCATCCGGTCGCTCGATGCTGTAATAATCGGTCGAGCGTGCGTGCGATAGGAACACGAGAGAGAGAGAAACGATTGCTCGCTGTGACACAAACAGCGGGGGTGGAAAAATAAAGGCGGCGTCGAGAATGAAAGGATCCGAGCGACGCGATGTGGGAGAAGAATTAAAAGCGGGCCAGAGGGGAGGAAGATGAATACTCGGCGTATTTGTTTAATTATCAACCGGTAGCGCATTAACTCGTTAATTGAGCGTCAGACGAGGTGCATTGTATCCCGCTGACGCGCTTTGTGTATCGAACGAAGCGCACGGAGCACACGGAACAGGCCCGTATGCGTACAGCCTCACGTGGGAGTCCCGCTCCTCCCGCGGTTCTCCGCGGATTCGTCGAGATTCTTATTCCCCTTTGATCGTTTCCTCTCCGCGCCGGCAACCCTCCCCTGTGCTGCTGCTGGGCTTCTCGGCTTCTTCTCTGCCGCGGCATTTGCCCCCGAAAATTCTTTGTCCGCGCTCCTGTATTATTCGCGAGAGTTTGTTTTAGATTTTTTTCCCCTTTTTCGCGTGTATACGCCTCAGAGATTTAGGCACGCTCTGGCAGCGGCGGTACACGCACACGTCCTCGTTAAACGCCGCATGCAAATACGCAAATTGGAACAATGAGTGGGTGGGCCGTTTTATTATTCGATATTTCATCGTTAGAGAGAGAGAGCGAGAGAGAGGAGGAGGATTTTTGAATGACACTTGTATGGCATCGTTGACGTTGGACTCCTTTACTTTTCTCCTTCGAGCAACCTTTTCCTTTATACACTGACGCTGAATCGCGAGGGTATTTATCAGCACGGAGAATCTCGAAATATCTCGCGCGGTTTTCCTCTTCCCTCGGCTCGGACGCTGCGGAATCGATTATTATACACGTATATCGAGAATGATGCGGTGGTGATGTACGCGCGAGTGAAACCGCGCACAAAAGAGCCGGCTAAAGCGCATAAATATATATACTATATGAATATGTACGGTTAAAGTATAGCCCGCACAGAGTCGTGATTAAATTGGGATTCATATGCTCGGTGAATAATCGATAAGAGGCTCGAGGGGGTGAATAAGGCACGAAAGGTACGGTAAAAGGCAGTCATTGGCAGCAGCAGCAGCAGGATCGTTAGCGAATCTTCTTTTGCCTGTGCTTTTCTGCCTCGCTTTCTCTCGGATGTCTCTCGAACGTTACATCGAACGATAACACACAAGTATCCATCGTTATTCCAAACAAAGTACATGCCGCATCGATGCAGATCGCTCTCTCGGGTCTCTCTCTCGGGTCTCTCTCTCTCTCTTTGCCCTCATCCGCGTGCTTCGCCGAGGATACTCGAATTCAATTCAATCGAAAGACGTCAGGTGAAAGCCCAATGAAATTTCGAGTTCGATATTTATTATGCAGCGTTGCATTAATTATCGCGCATAATCTCTCCATATATACCCGATGTGTATAGCCGACTCGTCGAGATATTCCGCAGCCACTCGACCGCAGCATCGATCTCGAGAGATACGATTCGACATCTCGCGAAAAATCCTCCTCGTTCGAGCTCCCTCTTTGTTTCTCCTCCTTTTCCTCCCCCCTCCTCCTTTCCTCTCGACCTTACGCGGCGAAAATTAGACGCTCGCGGGTGGGCTGAAATAATTAAAACGTCCCGAGGACGAGACAAAAGCCAGTTTTACCTACCTGCAGAGCTGTACCCGCGGAACCCCGGGATCCGCAGAGAAGGAGAAAAAAAAGAAATGTGAACGTACCGCCAAGAGGGAACGAGAAAACTGGCAAAGAGCTCGGGTTTTTCAGAGGAAAATCGTGTATATAGAACCGGCGAAGAAAAACACAGACTTGATCAAAGTGAAAATACGTATCGCCAGCCATGTGGGTAATTATCCTCCGGACCTTTGCGTTAACCCCTTTTTCCGCAAAACCCTCCCGCTCTCTCTCTCTCGTTCTCATCTTTGTCTCTTCTTCCGCCGTCATCTCCCGCTGCTGATCTCGCGCTCCTCAGCGCCGTCCCACTCCCGAATGGAATTCCGATCCACGCAGTCGCGACGTCCGCCTCCGTTTTATACATCGGCGGGACCCGGAGTATTCCCGCGCACGTATGCCTCTGGACTTTGGGCTGCTCCTGCCGCCGCTGCTTTTCCCTCTTTCGACGACCCTCTTTGTCCCGCGCGCGTGTGTGTAGTTACGTATATCGTATCTCTTTTGATGAAAAAAAAGAAAAAACAAATACAAAAGCTTCGCAGCATCCGTCTGTACACGAGATGAGCGAGATTAGTTCGATCGATCGATTACATTTTATTTCTCGTACCGTGGACCAAAGTAAGACGCGAGTAGCGGGGCGGAGGGTGTGCTTACCGCCCGCGAGAGGGAGATGAAAAGAGCCCTAATTAGCCGAGCAAAGCCGAGGTATCGTCGCTTGTATATTTCCAAGCCTTGTCCTCCCGTTCGCCTCATCTCGTCATCCGCGTGTACATCTCCGCGCGCTACTCGCCTGCTTCCGCGCTTCCCTCGTTGTAAAACTTTGCTCCTCATCCGAATCTCCGCCGACTCTCTTCTCTCTTAAATTCGCGCGAGACACACGGACTTTGCGAAAGTTGTTTGCGCGCTAACCCGCAGCATCCCGATCCCGCATTCTCTCTCGGTCTCTCTCGAGACGATTTTCGGACGTGTATCGTTTTTTTTCACCGCAGTTTCGCTCTTTCGCGTATCGCACGCGCGGATCGTACACGCGCGCAGGGGAATGACGATGGCGCGCGAGGATTTGTATATCCTCGTGACGCCTCTGGCGGATGGATTCTTCATTATCGACAAGGATAATCAAGCCCGAGATGTTCGTGCGCGTGAATTTCGGTCGAATTTCGGAAAAAGCTCGGTCGCCGGAGTGGTCCGAGCGCCGGCTTTGATTTCCCTCCGATCGCGAGGCATCCGACGCTCTTTGCGAACGCTTTTTTCCCCCCCTCTTTGCCAAGCCCCGAGCGGAGACACAGCGGACGCGATCGCGCCAACTCGGCAGCAGACTCGATTACATTTGGCGCACGGCGTATACGCTCCGTATGTAATAATCATGCCAGACGCTGATTCATTAATTACGTTAGCGGATACACCGTCGCGAGTGTAGAATTAGCATTTCTTTGTCTCGAGCCATCGTTCCCCCCCTCCTGCTGCTGCTGCTGCTTATTTCGCCTCGCGTGTTTCACGCGCATGCACATGGAAATTTCGAATCGATGCTGAATGTATCTTTCGCCTACAAAACGCGGCCTACGGTCGACGAGATCGACTTTGAAAAACACCAAAGATTTTCAAGATTTCGCGCCTCGATCGTTTTTTTTTCTCTCCCCCCCGCTCTTGGATCGTTATCGAGTGTCTCGTAAATCATCCCTTCCGTTCGCGCGATTTCGACGTGGCCGACTCGTGTGCGCCGAACGAAGAGTCCTACACGCGTCGCCTCTGAATATAGTATAATACAAATATCGTATTCGTCGACTCTCGAAACGAGGCTCGCGAAAACGAGTCTCTCTTTATCGCCAGGCGATATAAATCAATTTCATCCAGCATCCAGCGGTCTCGTCTCGACTTTTTCGTAAAAATTTGGTAAAAAAAGGGAAGAAAACGAAGAAAACATTTTTTTTCGTCCCCGCATCGATTAATTTTTTCCCTCGACTCTCGGAATTTTCAAGGAAAATTCTTTAATCCCATATTCTCGGAGAATCATATTTGCCCCTCGTGTGTGTCCGTGTATAAAGTCGCTGGTGGAACAACGACGACGAGGAGGAGGAGGAGGAGGAGGAGGAGGAGGAGAATTGCCTTCGAGTACGAGAAACGATTACGAGCCCTCGGCGGATTCAATGCGAAGAAATTAAAGGAATTGAATTAACCACGATGGGAGTTTTCATTATGGAGAAAATTGGCAATTTTCCAGTGCTAAGCGTCATATACGCCGCTGCGAGAGTTCTTACCGCTACCCCCCCCCCCCCCCCCTACCTTCTTTGTTACCCCTGCGTAAAAGCGTCCATGTGCGTATAGACGGCGGAAAAGATTTTATCGCAACGGCGAATCCGGCGTAAGCGCCTAATCGTTTTGAAGAACGTGCGTATGCTATGCATGTCGAAAAAATTGAAAAAAAAACCCGAGGATACAAAGATCCCCCCCCCCCACTTGGTCAGAGAGAGAGAGGGAGCGAGCGAGCGTCCGCGCTCCATTAATTTTAATCATCTCGCGCCGCGGAATCGTCGCTGTATAATCGCTCGTACAGAGTTGATCGAAGTGAAATGCGAGCGTCATCGGTCCTCGCTCGTCGATCGTCTCTATAATTAACGTTTCGTTATTTGCTCGATGATAAAGAGACGTACGTATCGTCGGTTGGTGGAAAATGGCGTTGAAGCTTCGAAGCTTCGAAGCTTCGAAGCTCGAGATAAAAACGTTCTCGTCCCAATCAATCAGAATGAAATGCTCGAATATAAATTTTCGACTCGTACAATATTGATCAAAATCACGCTCTCGACGCGTGTATATCGCGTTTATCGCCGCTCGTATTTCATCTTTGGTATCGCGCTTTGTCAAATCCAAAAAACGTCTCTTATCGCGCCAGTCTTTTTCTTCCTCGACTCATCGATCGACTCTTTCTCTCTCTCTCGAGAGAGAGAGAGAGAGAGAGAAAGAGAGAGAGAGCGAGAGAGAAAATATCTCTCGCGTATCGCGCGTACATACCCACCGCGTTTGATTGGACGTGGAATTAATGATTCGAAAATCAATAGCGCCTCGAATCCTCGAGGCTCTGACTCTCGCGTCCCTCCTTCATCCTCCGCGCTCCTCCTTTTTAGCTCGCAAGACACCGCTTTTGCCCCAAAGGGGGCAAAAGCGGCAAATGGATTGCTGCCAAAGATAGAAATCGCAAAAGCTGACGTTTTCAGCAGGCTCGAGAGAGAGCGGGAATAGATGGAAAATGATACGAAAAGAGGGAGAAGAAGAAAATATCCGAAACGCGGATGTCGATCGTCGATGTGGTACATAAGACGAGGGGCAGGGCGGGGGGGATGACGACGAGGTTCGTACCGCAAGAACTCGAACGCACGCGGAGCCCGTAGCGTTTTATATATTTTGTCACCAAACCCTTCTTCACCCCTTTGATAACTAATTAGTGTTTTAGCCACCCCCTGCCTGCCGCCACCCTCTCTTTTATCGCCCCAATCAGAGTCTCCATCTCGCCTCGGAGGGTGTCCCGAGATGCCATCGTGTGTGTGTGTGTGTGTGTGTGTGTGTGCCTTCGAAGAGCGCGAGCGTCACACTGACGTTGCACGGTGTGAAGCGAGAGAGGAGGAGGAGAGGGCCGGGGGAAGGGAGCGAGGGAAGCCGAAAAGATGGTGGAATCAAAGGATTTTCGGTGTACGCTGAGCGTGTCAAAAGCGAACGGGAGATTCTCGCGAATAAAGGGGGATGAAATATACAAGGGCTGAAAAAAGGGTGGAAGGGGGTGAGTGTAGCTACTTTGCCATTTTCGAGCTCGTCTCTCGCGCGTTCCCTCTTGCCCCAAAATTCGAGGGAGGAGGCGAGACTTTCGATCTTATTCTTCGAGCTTTCCCGTCTTTTTCTTTTTTTTTTCGTTTTATATATATATATATACATGCCACGCCGTAATAAAGTTCTCTCTCTCTGAAAACTCGGCACGGTCATCAGCAGCAGCGACATCCTCGCATAATGGTCGCCAGAATCCTTTCAATGTCTCTGCAATTAGTCGACCGAGTATATAATTATCTTGCCGATACACACACGCACATGGTATGCTAGACGGCACGTTCTTTTATTATCAAAGAAATAACGTTTTTCTCGAGAGCAGCAGCAGCAGCAGCTTCGCACGCAAACGCGGATGACACACGATGATACGCCCTTAAACATCGCGAGTGCATAAATACCCTCTTGCTCGTCACGATCGACGCGACTTTTTCCACCTTCCGTGCCTCGATTTCGCGAGTAATCAGCCACAACGCGGGAAGAAAAAAAAACACCCCCGTTGGCCTCCGGATGCTGACGCCGCGATAAATAACGTTCTTATATTTTCATCACCGCGCCGGCGTCATTAAAATTTATGTTTCGCGACGAAATCATACATCAGAGAGAGAGAGAGAGAGAGGAGACGTACGAAAAAATTTCGAAGGCCGCGCGAGAGCAGAGAGGTAATATTGTAATCTATGCGTCGAAGAATGCGAAAAAGAGGAACCGCGAGCGTAGAAACGGGGGATGAAAAAGTGGCCCGCGAATGGCCGAGAGCGCGAGGGGTGGCGCGCGCGAAGAAAAAAAAAAAACGCCGCGCCGACCGAGATACAAAGTGCGTTCCAGTCGCGCGGCGGTTATCGCACGCGAGAGCGTGTATTATCCGAGTATACACGTATATATTATACAGAAACAAAAGAGGGTGCCGAAATACGCGGGCGTGTGAAAACAATGACGTCTACACGGTGCCTATCCCCCCTTTTCCCCATTTTTCTTCTCGCCTCTCCCCGGGTCGTTAGAAAAGCCCCATAGCGACGTCGCGGCGTCGTAAAAACACAGCCTCATCTCGGATCTACACGCGGGAATGTGTGTTTTTTGTTTTCCCCTCGTTTTTCGCGTTATTTCGTTACGGAAATTAAACATTAGCCCGCACCGCTGATTTTAAAATCCATCAAAATCGCTCGTTTCATCCGATATAATTGTACATCTTTTCCGACAAATGTGTGTGTGTAAAACGCCGATTGGACGATCGGTAACCGGCCTCGCTTGGCCGACAACCAGAGGCCGAGTGCCAAATCGTTTTGCCGCGCTGTGTACGCCGTGGCCGAATACAAATATAAATACACACCCGCGTATACGTACAATCCGATATGAAAAGGATCACAAAGATGATTGGCTTTGACGTTGAAGGCCCATTGTCGCCCGTTGGACCGCGGCAAATCGAAATGGCAAACGGTAACTCGATTTCTACGAATTGCCTCACGGATTTTGCAAATTATATCCCCCCCCCCCCCTGTTCTCCACGTCCGTCCCGCTCTTTCGCTCCGTTTACGAGATTTTGCGGGGTTTTCTCCGCGTGTGTGCGCGTCAGTGTGCTCGATACTGGCTCGGGAAAGACCTCGCCGAACAATATCGTCATCGATTCATGCAAATTTTAACAATCGGTCGACGCGAGTTGTCTCCTTCTCCCCCTTCATCCCCCCTTTGCATCTTTTCCCTGCTGCTCTGTTACGCTCTCTCACTCGGGGCTGTTTGACGATCCGTGCAACATTGAATCTTCCATTGTTTTCCCGGTCGCGAATGCAGTTTTCATCGTTTTGTCCATCAATCGCCTCCGTGCTCGAGTACGCGTGAATTTCAATCGGTGTGTACGCCGAGCGAGAGACGAACTCTGTCTTATGTTTCGCCGAGTTTTTCCCGAAAACTCGAAATTTCGATGGCAAAATAGTTGAATTGATCGAAAAGTTCGTTTTATCGCATTTTCGGACCGAAATACTGGGTTTTCGATGAAATACCGGTGTGTTTTGTAATCGGGGGGAAAAAATACGTCGATATGGACCATTTGAAATCATTTTTGAGATGCAAAATTTTTCGTCATTTTTTGCTGGATCGAGTTGGTTCAGTAAAATGCTTGCCATTTTTTTCCACGTTGAGGTAGGCGACCTGGCTTGTGCTTGTTGTCTTTGCAATTGAATACGCTTCAAAATGCCGTTTGGTTCATCGGGATATCTTGATTTTTCGATTTTTGGCAGATTTTTCAAGTTGGACCATCGATTTTCGCCAATTTTCCCATACATACCCCTTTGCGTTTTTTTCGCCGATTTTCAACCTCGATTTTGAGGGCGAAGGAATCTAGCTATCCGGATGCAACTTGCGCCATTTTCCAAGTCTACTCGAGGGCTCTTCAAAACACCCCCAAAAAACCCCCGTAGCTCAATTAGAACCGTAGTTACAGCCGTTTGAAATTCCGACTTTTCGACGATTCTGGAAAAGTGGCGAAAAATGGGTCAAAATTTTTTTTCCCATTTTTCAATATTTCAAACGCCTATTCGATCGGAAATTTTCCGCCGATCACGAAACTCTCCGGTTTTTCCCCAAAAAGTCGAAATTTCAGTTGGAAAACGCAGAAAAAAAGGCAAACAAAATGTTCTCAATGAATTTCGTTGTACGTACGAAAATCGTACGAAAGTACCGCATCTACGTACGCGTAACTACGCGCGGGTATGAGAATTCTCGTGTCTAATGATGTTTAAGGAGGGGCTTTAATTTTTCATTAAGACAGCAGGAGGAGAGACTCGAGAGGACATCAAAGGAGTGTCTTCATTTTTTAGCCAGTGCCTCGAGGCTAGGTCGGGGTTATAGTATATTTGACGGTCGGGGGAGTGGGCCGACTTTGCGCACGAAACCCTTTCTGGCGCATCCTCCGCTTTGTATCATCATCCTCGTCATCCCCCTTCACCGATTTATTGACATTTCTTAAATATTGTCCCTCGACGCGCCTTTATACATTGAATCTGAGAGAAGCATCTCCGATCCGAGGCATACAAATATATATACATATTATACACCCAGCAGCAGCAGCAGCAGCTTGTCTGAGAGTTCTTTATCTCGTTTTTGCTTTTCTTCTCGAGATCCCCTTGTATTATAATATACATTGATCTCGTTCAACAGCAGCCGCACACACACACACACACACACACACACAAACACACACAGAAAGAACAGGACAGCCTCTCGGTCCCGCATTATTCGTGGGAACTCGGCTTCTTCCCTCTCGCGCGATCCCATTCCGTTTGTAAACCATATATAAAACATCTACTCGATGCCCGCGCGACAACGAGATGAAAAAAAAGAGATGTCACGTTTGACTATCAAAAAACGCACACACGACCGATATCCTCCCAATGTTGACTCATGGACGCCCGTCAGGGACCAATGGGGGCCAATGCCCTTTCCAGATTGTACAGAGACGTGCTCTCTTTACCTCTCGTCGAATTTCTCGTCAATGTTGATCCTCGCTCTGAATCTCGAATCGCTCGCGTCTCTCGCTCTGCGAACGGCTAATGATCCGTCCATTGAAAATTCATCTTCGTTAAACGCAGGGAGGAGGAGGAGGGAGAGGAGGCCGCCGCCGCTATCGGGGAAAACAATGAGAATCCGTATACTCGAGAGAGTTTTGTGCACAATCTCTCGGGTGTATACACATCGTTCTTGCAATACCTTTTAGTCATCCAAAGACGTGGACGGTCGACGCTTATTCTCCCTTATTTCGCGTTTGACAAAACTGTATTCTTCTCCATCGTACCGGCGTGTTTTTGATAATCGATGACTATATTTATCGACGCAAATGTAAAAAACATCGCGCGTTACGGATCTTTGCAGCAAAAAATCGCGAGACGAGATTATACCGCGGCTGTAACGCTCTGTAATGAGAAAATTTGAAATATCGCGCTCGATCGCCTCATTCCGCTCTTCTTTTTCCTGCTTTTCCTTCCGCTTTTTATCACCCTCCGCGCGCGGGGAGTTTGCCCCAACGAGGGCAAAAAAAACCCAGCCCCTACACGGTGTTTTACACCGCCTACCCTTTTTCCTGGCTCTTTTCCACCGCAATAATATGCAAACGCTGTATATACGCGTATAACCCGTGTCGGAGCGACCCTTGGCCGCACAAACATCACCAGACCTCTCTCTCTCTCTCTCTCTCCCTGCTTTTTTTGTTTAAATCCCTCTCGATAGTTTGCGCGACGACCGCCGCGTACTTTCGCGACCGCGAAACGCCTCTCCGCGCAGCGACGTTGTCCGCTCGTGTTTTTTTTTTTTTTTCACCCAAAGATGAAAAATTGACCTCGGACGGAAAGCTGCGTCTCTGCTGCGGGATGCTGTGAAAACACGATGCACACATGGGGATCGACGAAGCCGCCGACGCAAAGACCCACACAAAGTGTCCCGAGCAGGCTCGCTTCTCGGCGGGCTCTGCTCGTCCGCGGCATCTGTGGAAATTAACGTTCGAACAAGCTCGCGAAGGCTTCGAACGAGCGGTCTTTGCTTGGATAAAAAATAAAAGAGAGCTTCGAGAGGCTCTCGAGAGGCTCGTCGACTCGCGTTTGTTTGCTTTCACACGCATTTTCGCGAATCGTTCGTCGATACGCCCCGCATTTCGTCTGGAAAAATGATGCGGCGTGCGAAAGAGACAATAATCCGATGCTGTATGGCTCGCGGGATAACGTCGTCACGTGACTATAGCGCGCACGGTTCGCTCTTGGTCTCCCCGTATAACGACAACCACATGGATGTTTTCTCTGCCTCTTTGCCTCTCTCTCTCTCTCTATCTCTCTCTATCTCTCTCTCTCTTTCTATATACGCATCGTAGAGTCATTCGTGCTGGCATATGGCCAACTCGTTAATCAACATCTGGAGTCAATTACAATAATTGCATGAAATTCGGTAGTAAAATATGACATTGGAAACTGGTTGGTGCTCTTCGGCGCGTCATCCTCGGTCGCTTATCGGCCGATCCAAAGAGGCGAGTGATTCTTCAGCGAAAAGAGGGGGAGAAGCGCGACGATCGAAAAAAAATTGCAAAGCCGCGCGGCGCGAGCAGCCTCGATTTCTATTTTTATGCGCAAAACTCGGGCCACGAGGGCGCTGCTCCGGAACGACGGAAATTGATTGATTCTCGAGAGACCCGTTTCGCCGTGCGTTATTCCCGCGTCTTGCGATCAAACGAGCCTCTCGCGACCAAAGCGCCAAAGATACGCAAAGGAATAACACGCTCGACGCGTTCGTTGCGGATTTCAGAGGGCGATCCTCGCCGAGAAGGAGGCGTCGATGCTGAAGGAGCGTCTCGCGGCGAGCGGCGAGCGCGGTATCAAGACTGAGGGGCAGCAACAGTCCCAGAATGCGCAGGGCGGCGTCGAGCACGACTCGAGCAATCCGCGAAGGACGCCCAACGACAGCTTCGATCAGGAGCTCGAGGCAAAGGACAAAGAGGTGAGTTTCTCTCCTTGATTTCACACCGTTTTTCATTCCCAAAAGTGGGCTTTCGATGCGTAAACCGTCGTTTCGTTGAAATTCGCGTATATTTTCCGCGCTCGGAGTCGTCGATGAGGAGGAGGAAAAAAAAACGAAATTGCTCGAGTTTGGAGGATCGTAAAAGCGGTGCGAGCGGAAAGATTCTTCAAAGGAGATTTTAACGGCTTCTCTCGGTTTATTGTGATAATGGTTAATGAGTTTATTGAGTCTATCTCGTTGATCTCGAGAGAGACTCGGTCGACTCTCCGCTGTGTCTTGATGCGACGTGTTTGTTTGAACGGAGATGAGTTCGATAGTCGTCTTCGTCGTCGTGTCGTCGTCGGGGGCGCGATGTATACACCATGTGCGCGTGTGTACATTTTCGGCTACCGAATATGCTCCACATGCTCCGAATATCTCCCTCTCTTTTATCGCGATTCCCGCCGCGCTCCCGAATTCCGGTGGAATTTTCGAAAATCCACACTTTTTTTTCTCCTTTTTTTTTTTTCACGAGTTTACGAGAAAAAAGCGTGGAAGGGGGAGAAAAAACAGAGAAATTGACAAAGAGTCGAGAGAATCGTCCCGAAAAAGGACGAAAAAGGACGAGGAAATCGTCGAAAGGACGAAAAAACAATCGCCTCATCGCCTCGGAATATCGGGAATCCATTGATTCTCCTCCGCGAATGGTCCTTTCGTCGTCAATGCGACGCGCGATTCGTCAAAGGCGCGCGCGCGAGAGAGCGAGAGTTATTCGATAACGGATTTTTCGTTTCTCGCCTCCCGCCGGCACTTTGCGCGCTCTGGATGCTGCGATTCAAGGGCAATTTCGCGCGCAAAAGAGGCAACGAGCGGCGGTCGTTTGCACGTAAATACGAGCTAAATCGACGAGCATCGACGGTAATAATAATAATAATAATAGAAACGGAAGAAAATAATGATGATGGAAAAATAAGTCGAACAAAGTGTACGAGGCGCTTGATAAAAAGGGCGGAGAGGAGGGGAAGGGGGGGGGGGGGAGTGAGATAACGCGGCGCGTCGCTTTGGTCCAGGCCATTGCTTCCGCTTCCGGCGATATGCGCACATATCCGTATTTCCTCGTATATTGTACGAAACGTCGAGCGACAACGAGAGACTTTTAGGTGACAAAGTCTCTCGCCGAGGATTGCAATTAAATCGCGATAAAAGGCCGTTGTCCGCGTGCATCAGGCTCGTTTGACGCGAGTCGCGCGCATAAAACGTATAATTTCACAACGTACGTGGTAGCGCGTGAAAGAAAAATTGGCGACAAGATTTTTTTTCAATAAGAATCGAAAAAAAAGTGACGCGTCCGTGTGTGCCGTAACCGCGGCGACGTGTTTGCACCCGACGACGACGACGACGACGAGATAAAGCCTTTTCGACAGGCCTCGACGCGGATGCAACACACGGTATTTACGTATCACGTGCCCGACGCGTTACGGAGCTCAACGCCGACGTTTTTTTGTTTTTTTTTTTTCCTTTTTTTATTGCCCTCGTAAATGGGCTCCCCCCCTCTCTCGCGCAGTCTTTTTTTTCGCCATATTTACCCACACGCGCGTGTGACACAACGAGAAAAATGATGGCGCAGCGATCTCTCAAATTCAAAGCTCGAGGGCAGCGAGGACAAACAGCGAGTCGCGAAATCCGATCAATTATCATTCGCAACGACGAAAGTCGAAAGGAAACGTCAGATTGGACGAATTAATCCAAAGGAGGATGTTTCATTTCGATGAATAATCTTGGAAAACCATTCGGCGATGAATTTCGAACGATCTCGCGGCGAAGAAACGACGATTCCGCGTTAATCTCGTCGTCGTTATCTCGCTCGGATTACTCTCGCGGTGCTTGCATTTTTTATCAGCGTCTCGGACAGATTTATCTCCTCGTCGATCGCTGCTGCTGCTGCCGCGCGCCTTCGTTTTCTTCTTCAACTTTTGCTTTACTCGAAAAACATGGCTTCGCAGTGTCGCTTCCGCCCGGAAGCCTCTAAAACAGATCGCCTCGCGACGAGGAGACTGATGTTTTTTCGCGATATACGTCATGACAACGAGAGCAAAATCCGGAAATATACCGTATTTGCACTCGAGCGAAAATTACGAGGGTATGCTGGAAATGCTCCGAGAAACACAGAGCCAGAGTGCGGTCCATGCCGGCTGCTGAGATTCCGCCATGTACGGATGGTCCATCGCTGTATCCAAACACACACACACACACACAGGGGGGGGGGGAGGCAGGAGGAGCAGCAGCGGAAAGCTCGGAGGGAAAGCCAATATCGTTAGATATTCATTTCGTAACTTTCAAGTGTAGAACGAAAATATAGAAAGTCCATGCCGCGCGCAGGGAGAATAACTCTCCGCGGTAGGTCCGCCGGATGTGCTTTGGTCCATTTTTTTCTTTTTTTTTTTCCAAACAAGCACCCTCTTTTTCTATATCTCCGCGATCTGTGAGCCACATACGCGCGCGTGTGTGTGTGTTTGCGCCTGTATCTCCATCCGTGCGCACGGACTAACCCTTTCTCTTCAACTCACAATTTTCTCGCACTCGACCATTACTCGTCGTCCTGCGGTGTAACTCCCGAAATTGCGTCTGTAATACTAGACCCTGCTCCGTGTGTGTGTGGAACGTCTATGCTCGACGCCCAGGGGGATCTCGAAGCAAACGTAACGCGTACGACGAGTGGCTTTCGTGAAATCCGGATTTCTCATATCCCCCCCCCCCCCCCTGACCCCGCAGGTTATATACTCCCGCTCGAGTTATTAATCGCGCGCGCTCTATGTTGATGTGAAAAAAAAAAAGGAAAAGATGCACGTTTGACGAGCTTTTTTTTCACCGTTTCGTTTCGTGACGACCCGTCGCTTTTTTTTTATTCCTCCTCGAAGCAGCTTCCTCCTCCTCCTTCCGCCGTCGGTCGCGAATCGAACAACGGCGCGACGTTGCGAGGAGGAGGAGGAGGAGGGGGAAAGACCGCGAACGAGCTTTTCGTTCCGCATTTCGATATCGCACCGCGCACGAAGCCTCGCGAAAAATATTGTTCTCCGCGAAAAGTTTGGATTGAAAAGCACCCGCCAAAGTAAATCATTTCGCAACGTTCACACACACACTGCACACACAGGACACACGTTTGTACTCGCAGTCGCCGATAACGAGGAACGTTGAAAAGTTCTCATCTCATTATAGACCAGACCCCCGCGATGAATATATAAATTTCGACGTTAAATCGCGTACCTCCGCGAGTATCGCCAGAGCAGTCACGCAATAATCGTACGCGATGCAAATTATCGCTCGAAATTCCAATTCCTTCGATAAACGAACGTCGACAGCGGGCTCTGCGACGTTTACGACGCGTTTTCGTCGCGTGTCTCTTGGTTTTTTTTATTTTTTCATTTCCCATCGGAGATTCCCATCTATAAATCGATGAAACGTCATTTTTCTATACCGAGGTGTGAAAAAAAAGGGAAAAAACTTGGGCGTCCAAGGCGAGAACCTCGCCGTTATTCGGGCGAATTGGCGCGTCTCGCGAGCGGCCAGAACGCGCAAATACCTCGTCGAAAAATGTCTCTGGCGCGACGTCAAAATTCAGCGATTTTCGCGCGCGGGTGGCGACGCGGAACGATGCATTTTATCGATCCAAAGATACGAGCGTCTTTTTTCTACAATTTACGCGCATCTTTCGTCGTTTTTTGCCCTCTTTTTCTGCCGCGAGAGCTTCCGAAATTTCCGGTTTTTAGCCTCCGCGTTCGAAATTAATCCTTCCTTTGTGCCGTCCGGGGCGGTCTTTTTATCATCGCGCGACCGAGACGAGACTCGTATAAATTTTACTCCATTATGTGTAATATTCTACGCGAGAGGGAGAGTACACCCCCGCAGAGCCATCTTTTTGTCTCTCTGCGCGTCGAATCCCTTCTGAAATTTTTCCCCCCCTCTCTCTCTCTCTCTCTCATTTTACGATTCTCAATCGTCGGCTTTGTATACGCGAAAATAAATACACGCGCATTTTTCCCTGTAATATACACGCACGGACGTGGACAGGGGTGATGGATCGATGCTGAAATCCGGTACGAGTGTGCCACAAAGTATATATCGCCACAAAGAAAGAGAGAGAGAGAGAGAGAGGGTTAATGAGAGTGGGGAGAGTTCGTTGTCCGATTCGAAGAGCGCCGCGGCAAAATCGTCAAAAATATCCTCGCGTCCATCTTTCGCCAGCCTCCCAAAGGACCATGCGCCTCCTCGAGAACTTGCACTTTCCACGCTCAAAGTACGCGAAATTTTCATTTTCTTTTCCGTTTTCCCATCGAGCATCGAGACCAAACGGTGGGACGAGCGCGGATAATGCTCACAGAGGCCGAAAATACCCGAATTTCGGACGCGAGGATGATAATATTAATAAACTCGTCTATTCTCGCGCGCGTCTCCTTATAGACAACATTTACATAATAAACGACACTGCGGGTAGTATAGAAATACGTATACTATATTTATACGCAAAGAAAAAGAGGGATGAAGGTGAAGCGTGCGTCGTACCGCACATTTACACCCGGGACCCGTGGTGCGAGTCGAAAACCCCCTTTCTATCGACCCCGGATATTTTCAACCCTTCGCCGAGGAACCCTCTCGCCCCGAACGAATACTCGTCCAATTACGCGATTCGAGAGTGTATCAAAATACATCTCGACGTTTTTCGAAGCTCGTTCCGCCGACGATAATAAACAGCGATTTTGAAATTTCGAAAACCAACCTCGCAAAAGTTTCGTCTCTCTTTTACGCGTCGCCCGAGCGTGTGTGTGACACGCTCGAGGATGACACCGATGAGAACCAAGAGGGATGGCGCGTCATCCCCTTTCAAATAACCCCCCCCCCCCCCCTGTGTCATATTCGAACGTCTTTCCCGGTCGCTTCCGAAGGTGCGCGCGTGTAATTAATTTAATGAAACACTCTCCCGCGAGTCGAAAATCGTCCCGCCGGTCGAGCAACTTTCCACGCTTTTCTCCAGCTCCCGCAGCGTACGAATACAGACGCGGCTTTGGTATTTTCGTAATGCGGTAATAATAATAATCCGCTTTCGTCGTCGAAAGAGCGACAAAAGTCTGCATCATCCTACGACATATTTTTTCTATTTTTTTTTCTCCTTTCGCAAAACGTTCGTGTCACGAGCGCAAAACTCGCCTATAAATATATACCCCCCCGAGAGATGCACAAATACAGCGCGAATCAATTCGTCGTCGTCGTCGTCGCGTGCCAGCGGATCAATCTTCCTCATTCTCCTCCTCGTCTCTTGAACGCGTGCCACATTGGTCGAATATACATATACCAAGCTCCGAAATGTTACCATTTCGCTTTGCTTCACACCGGCGCTGCTCTCGCAAGACGCGGAGAAACTTTGGAAACGCGTCGCGCTGCTCTCCGCACACTCTGTACACGCTGGACAATGCCCCAATGCCGCGCAGTCTCTCTATCTCGACTCTCGAATATCGTCGAGCAGTCCGAGTGTGTTTGTGTTCGTGTGCGTGTGTGTGTGGGGGGGGTTTGTCCAGGAAACATCGTGGACAACGGAAGCAGCCTATATAGCTGGCGATACGACGTGGCCACCACAGTGACTCTCATTCCGTGGCCACGATCGCGATCGATGCTTCTCGTCGATGAAATCGAGATGAAAAATCGACGAGAGAAGAGCCACTGCTTCCGGTACGCTCGAGCGACCTCCCCTTACCGATAAGGCCAAGGGACCCGGAGCTTTCTCCCTTTGTGTCTCGCCTCCCAAACTCCAATGGGATTCTTGGCTCTCCCGCTGCTGTATCGCGCGAGCTCCGCGGACGGACGGATTGCTGCTCGCCTTCGGGAAACTACCCCTCCCCCTCCTTCCGTCCCATCGGTGTTTTAACCTCCTCAATGGGCGAATACCGGCGCGAGAGTTCCTCCGGTCCGAGTGACTCCCTCCCCCCCCCTCTCTCTCTCCGTCTCTCTATACTTTGTCACTCGCTCGAAGCCAATCTACATTGTCCGACTTGTCAAATCCCCCGGGCACTTGCGCGCCGCCGACGATCGCCGATAATTCGCACCAAAGGCACAAGCCCCGTATTCCGAATACGCACGAGGAATCACGCGCAGAAGCGATCGTCGCGCTCCGAGTATATGCTAATTGCCGAGGGAGGAGAATATTTGCAGAGTTCCAGTTTTGCAAAATCCGTCGATATATCCGAGAAAACGCCGGGCCCGACTCTGCGGGGAATCTCGAGTATCTCGCCCGAGTCACGAGCGAGATACGTGTGCGCGTATCTCTCGGGAGAAAAATATCCGGCGGCAATGACCGCGAGAGGCGTCGTAATACGGGCAAGGCTAAAAATCGTCGCTTTTGTCAGGGGTTATCTGGGTTACATATCGACGATGAAACGGCGGGTCTATACGCTTTCGACTAATCAGTATCGCCGCTTGTACCGAAGGCTTCCACGCGTTCGATAGTTTCTCCTCCGTCTATGCGTTGGCGTGTCGAAAATCGAGAAAAATCCTAGCGGCCGCACGCGGAGACTCGATCTCGACTCGATCTCGACTCGACCATCGCGAAATAAATTTCCACTCGATATCGGCGCGGCTTGTTTTCATTCGCGTTGGAGATTCGATCGGGTCGCGACGATCGTGTGCGCAGCGCGCGCGGTGAGATGAGAGCGACTTGAATGGAGGAGCCGGCGAGAAGAGACTCGTCTCAAGCGGAATTGCCGGTGAGTCATCCGAAAAAAACACACACGTGTTACATATACCCCGCGCGATGGGGGGGACTGTCGAGCGAGTACACGTGTACCTCGAGGGGGCAGACGTATATCCACGTACGGGGAGGATAAATTTACGTGTATTTCTCGGAGGGCGCGAGTGTAACTGGAGCGATACATTGGTATATGTATATATATATATACATCGCCGTGTTATATCGACGTGCTCGATCCGAATTCGAATCGAGCACGTTCGCGAGAGGCGCGAAGGATTAATCTCGTTATATCGAGCCTGACAATTCGACGTCGTCGTCGAGTAACGTCAATTAATATCGCGCGGAAATCGAGAGAGGAAATCTCGCGCCTCTGTTCCATCGCCGCCCTCTGATCGTGTATTTGGCGGAAGGAAGACGCGATTGTACACACATTTCGTTGCACAGCCGTGGATATATCCTCGCGCTGCTTCTCGCTCGCGGAGGTAGGCACACGATCGCGATTACGTGTATGTTCCCGACACCCTCTCCCATAACTATGCACACTCGCGCGTTTTTTTCCTCCGCGATCGGACGCGAATAGTCCACACGGTGTACAACATATCGTGTACTATATTTATATGCAAAGACTTTGACGAAGTTTACGGCAATGTATAGCCCCCGCTGCTGCTGTTGCTGCTGTCGGCCGACTCGCCACCTATAAACCGTTTCAAATAAACATGAGCCGCGGATCGCCACGTCACATATAGCACGGAGAGGGGGGTGACGAAAAAAAAAACAAAAGAAAAAAAAATCTATAACGCGGATATCGTTACGCAGCCTGTGATGCACGAACGCAACACACTTTGCTTTTTTCTCTTCTTCTTTAAACATTCAGCGGGTACATGGGAGACCGTTTAGCCCGTTTTGCGAATAATTCAGGGAGGAAAGAGAGAAAAAAGTGAGAAAAAGCTTGCTCGAATCTCATCTCGTTACAATCGTGGTAAAAATGCCGGATTGGACGTGTATTTTTCTTGCCCGATTTCGCACGCGGCGTCGCGAGTCACGGGGAAACGTTTGCTTTTTTTGTTTTCTTTTGTTTTTATTCGCCCCGATTTTTCCAACGTGCTTTTCGCTCCTCCTACCGCCCTGTCGGAGGATACACACGTGTGCGCGCACTCTCCTCTTTTCCCCTTTGTCGAGAGAGAGTAGCGGATATATCGATGAGAGGAGCAGGAGGAGGAGGAGGAGGATGAGGATCCACCGCGAGAGATCCTCCGGCTGATGTTTAGCCACCGTGTTTTCACCCTTTTTCGACCCTCAGCCTCCGCTCCGTTGCCCTCCCCCCCGCCGCGCGATGAGCACTCGACCGACGTGCATACAGGTGCGAGGGGGAACACGACGAGGATTTTTGTACTCTTATTCCGGCTGCTTTTATCGGCAATCGATAATACGTGCGGTATACGAGAGGGTACGCGTTCCCCCCCCCCCCTTCCTTGAAATCTCTCTCTTCGCTCTGTATTCTCGCTTTTAACGCGCGGTGAAACAGTCGCGAGAATCCAACTCGCTGTTTATCGAGCGATCGTCGATTCTCTCACGAGTCGAGGGACGTTTGTAAAATTTGCTCGTTGGCTGGAAAAAAATCAAATGCGCGATTTTTCTCGTCAAATCTTGCATCGTTGACGAAAAAGCACCGATTCGTCGTCGATTTCGAGCAGGGTACGACATCGCCGACAACGAGGGGAGTAAAACGCCGCGCGGTCGCGAGATTACATTTTTTAAGGCGCTGTAGCTCGTAATTTCTCGCTCGCGTCGTTATACCGCGGCGGTGGCAAAGACGCCTCTCTCGTGCGCCGGGTGTACACACACACACAAGGCCGAGCGAGAGTCGGCAGCAGCGACACGAGTCAAACGAGAATTTGCGGGACGAGGAGGAGGCTGGAGCGGAATCGGTGCGGATTTCGATCGAAATTAAAATTAAAATCCTACACCCGAGAAAACGGGCCGAAGGGCTCGTCTTTTCTCTCGCTCTCTCCCCCCTTTAATCACAATTTCGCGGTCTCCCGCGTGCCGTTATCCCAAAACGAGATATCCTGTACAACACACACACACACACACACGAACGTTCAGTTATAGGCTCCGGTACGGCACGTGGGATCACTTTTTGATAATTACGCAATATTCTTATACATCTCGAGTATTTATAGATGGACCAATTTGTATATATTATATATATATATATATCGTGGACGTATATATTTCCATTCGTATCTACAGAGCTGGTAAAATATTCATCGACGTCGTTATCTGTCCTCCACTTTTTTCCTCTCGGAAATTATCAGAGAGCTCGAGCGATATAACGAACGATCGAAACACACGAATTTATTCGCATCCTCGACGACGAGTTTCTCCCGCCGTGTTATTTTCGTTGACGCGGCAAAAGTTTAAATTCTCAGCAGACTCTGACACGCGACGTCTGTCTTTTCCTCCCTCCTACCTTTTTCTCTCCTCTCGCAGCAGCAGCGGCAGCAGCCGTTTTCCGCCGGTGCGATCGTAAAAATTCGGCCCGGGTGTAATGTTCCAGAAAATTAATCGTGTCCAATATGCTATATACCGCCGCCGGCTAAACTCGCGGGGGCTTGTTACGCGCGATTCTCCTTCGCCGGAGGGCGGACGATACTTTGGCGAGAAAATAACGTCAATCCCGCGATTGGACCGTGCGGAAGCCGCGCGCCGGTAATTTTCGCGCGATTTTATAGGAATTTAAGAATAATTCAATTAGGAACCGGGGATCACTTTCCGAGATATGCTAATTCTTTGCCACCAGAGAGAGAGAGAGAGAGAGAGGAAATCGTTATACGATGAAGGAAAAAAGGAATAGAAGAGCAAGACGTTCGACGCACGAGGGTAAAAAGAGAAAAAAAAAAGATGGAGAAAGTTGGGGTGGAAAAAGAAGAGGGCGCCTCTCAATTTAAAAATCTAATCTTCAATAATCGTTTGCAGTGTCCGTGTCGGTGAGGGTGGCAAAACGCCGCCGTCTTCCGGTGAATGAATATAAAACACACGGGGCTTTCGGGGCTTCCTCCTCGCCCTCATTTTCATTCCTTCTGATTAAATTCATTACTTTGATAGACGAGTATCGATGTCGGTGAGGCGAGTGATTTGTTTTTTTTTTTTTTCTTGCCATTTTCCACAATTTTCCTCGTCTTTGCCTCTTTTCCTTCGTACATACCTGCGGGGCTCTTACCTGGCTTCGCGTCGAGCTCGGAGGAAAGAGGGAGCCAAAAGCGAGAGGCTGATGAAAATTTGAAAAAATTACTCTTTCGACTCTCTCGCTGCTGCTTCCGCTGTACCGCCGTTGTTGACCGATATCGCCGAAACAAACAAGGATCCTCGATCCTCCACAAAGTTTTCGTGCGAATAAAACGAGGGAAAATGGGAGAAAAAAGGGGCTTTGATCGAGAGAGGCTCGTTCGAGGCTGTGACTGCGGCGGAGGAGATTCGAGGGAATCGGAAGTAGCTACGTGGGTAAACATCGGTTTCAGCCGGATCGGGTCGAGATATTCTAATGGGTCAAAGGAAAAGCGAGAGAGAGAGAGAGACATGCACGCGCGGGTGTATATATTAGACCCCAGGGTACCATCGGGTTCATACACTCGTTGGTACATGCATCAGAGACCTCTTTGGGCTTCCTTGAGAGCATCGAAAATAAATCGGACTGTACGAGCCGACTAATTTCGTACAAATGCGAAATTTTGGGAGAAAAATTTCGGTCTTAAGAGCACATTGCCCCGAAACCCGCGTGTATTCGCGCGCGCGGCTGTACGAAAGCGGGTGCGGCGAGTACAAAAAATGCCTTCTCCCGCCGCCGCCGCCGCCGTGTCTCGAATCCACTCTACATTCTACAAATGACACTAATCGCCTTCCTTTATCTTCCCACGGTTTCGGACCGCTTTAACGATAAAAACCGAGAGACGAACGGGAGAGAGATCACTCTGCGGATCGCGGATGCTGTGTGTGCCTTCTCCTCTCCTCCCCTCTGGCTGCTGCTGGTGCTGCTGCTGCTTCGAGAGCGGACAATTTGCCGCCGCCGCCGCCGCCGCTGCCGCGCGGTACAAAACTTTGCTCTCCAACCCGGGCAGCGATTCGATAATTATCTCGACATTTCTCTAATAACTTCTTGCTCTCACGCGAGCTGCGAACGTGTCCTTTCACCGGACATACACACACGACGTGTGTGTGTGTGACGCGAGTCTTGTTTTCTTTCCTTCTATTCCGCGGAGGATTTGAAAGAAAAAATGGAATAAAAAGATGCTCAATGGGCTGCGGAATTGAACGTACGTATCGTCTATTGTACGATTTTGTTTCTTTTTTTTTTTTTTTCTCTCTGCGAATCATTTACCATCTTCTTTGTACGCGCGTGCTCGGGTTTCACGGCTATTTCGAGGCTCGCCGTCGATTAGGGGCAATCGATCTCGCGTCCGAATTATTTTGTAGGCTGTATAGCGAGTGTACAGTAAAGTTGAGACTTTCGAGTTTCCGGATGAAAAATTTCATTTTAAAAATTCAAAACTTTTTTTGCGAAATCGAGTTTGTTTGGTAAAATGCTTGCCATTTTTTTCCGCGTTGAGGTAGGCGATCTGGGTTGCGCTTGTTCTCTTCGCGATTGATTACGCTTCAAAATGCCGTTTGGTTCATCGGGATATCTTGATTCTTCGATTTTTGGCAGATTTTTAAAGCTGGACCATCGATTTTCGCCAATTTTCCCATACATACCCCTTTGCGTTTTTTTCGCCGATTTTCAACCTCGATTTTGAGGGCGAAGGAATCTAGCTATCCGGATGCAACTTGCGCCATTTTTCAAGTCTACTCGAGGGCTCTTCAAAACACCCCCAAAAAACCTACGTAGCTCAATTAGAACCGTAGTTACAGCCGTTTGAAATTCCGACTTTTCGACGATTCTGGAAAAGTGGCGAAAAACGGGTCAAAATATTTTTTTCCAATTTTCCATATTTCAAACGCCTATTCGATCGGAAATTTTCCGCTGATTACGAAACCCGCCGACTTTTTTGCGAAAACTCGAAATTTCAGTGAGAAAACCGGAAAAAAGCGATCTCGATCTCGACAAAAGTTGATGAATCTCCCACGAATCTGTGCAGTCCTCTCGCGATGACCCTCTCTCTCCTCCTCATTGCCGACCGGCTGCAATACCACACAGCAATCGCGAGGGAGCTTTGAGAAAAAAAGTAATACAGTACATACGCGGTGCATGTGCCGGAACAAAAAAAGTTGGATCAATTGTCGCGCAAAGTTGAACGCAACACGCGATCAAACTTTTGACACTGGCCTCTTTCAGCCTCTCCGTATATTATATACTCCGATTCCTCGTTGCGTTCTTTTTCTCTCTTTTTTTCTCGACTAATCGTATTTTTACAACTCTTTCGCTTATCGCATTGAGGAGAGGGGGCGCGGAGAGGGAGAACACGAAAGAAAAACGATAATCACGTCGAAGGAGCCGGGGGGGGGAGGCGCACACGCTATTGCGAGATATATCGGCTCGAAAAGGGGTTCGGGAAATAATAACCCCCGGTGTATATGCGCGCACCGCAACGACCGAAAAAACTTTTCAACATTTAAACACAGGCTGCGGGTATTTCGATCGCTCCGCGAAGCTTTTTCCACAAACTCGAGCCATAAACACACACACACACACAAATTTTCCCTTCGATTTTGATAAAAACGCAAAAAGCTTTGTTTTTTCAATATTTCCCTACGTCGGAACTTGGGGCAAATTGACCCTTTTGATTCACGCGCACAAACGCGTGTATGACACTCGGACGGACGGCGATTCATTGTAATCGATTCCGTATATAGCTCGTCGTATCTCCACAATGCGGCCTACACGCGCGCACATACTCCTCGTGCGTATGTCCACGCAAGTGGCAACAGTTGTCAGCCATCAGAGCAGTCCCAATAGTCATCATAAACGCGTATAAAGCATATCGTACGCAGTGTCCCATTGACACACATTGAGTGACTCGAGACGATAAACGATATTGTGTACTCGAAGGCAGAGTAGTTTTGATGATGCAAAAAAAGAATCAAAAAGAAAGGGAACGGCGAGCGTTTCTTTTCGAGATTAACACGGAAATTGCGAGGCTGATTGTCTTTTCTCTCTGTGCGCCATTTGCGAGAACGATCGCTCTGCCGCTGATGCTAATAACGCTACGATCAATTTCGTACCCTCGAGCGTGCTGAAATCATACGTACGACCCCGTCGAGATGAGACAAAGCGAATATTACACGTCCCAACGCGGACTCGGCAGTTTCCTAAATCACGCGGGAGACGCGGAAAGGGACACTCGGAGAGGAGCCTCGATAACTCGTAGACCGAATCGAAAGCGTAACATCGAACGTCCCGTTGGAATCCCGGCATTATCGGGAGAGTCCGACCGCGGTGGAATATCGCGTCGAACGGTCAGAGAGCATAAACGAGAGCATTATGTCGGGAATTCCCTCGCTTTTCACCTCCGCCGATCGCGTGTGTGGAGGTGAACACACACACACACACACACACACAGAGCAGAGCGTGTACGGAATAACGCTAATGGTGGCACACACGTACGTGTATTTAAACGCGCGTACAATGTTTGCACGTATGTACATGTCGATGTGTCGAAAAACGAGTACGTAGGAACGGAGAAACAGCAGCGATTCGACGGGCGCACGAAGCGCGATCAATCACTCGTGCGGGCTCGAGCCTTAACACGCTTAAGCGCTTTCCCATAGCCCGCTCTCGCGTACGGAGCTTTTCGCCTCGGCTCCTTCTGTATATTTTATCCAAGCTTCTCCAGCACTCTCTCTCTCTCTCTCTGTCTCTCTAGAGAGAGAAATATTCCCTCGTTATAATCGAGCTCGGATTTCCATCGAAATATCGAGCATGTTTCTATCCTCATCGAGGCGTATATACGGGGTGTCCGACCCGCGCGCTCCTACCGCGGTCCAGCCACGTTGATCGATAATTGTTCGCTCCTTTTATACCCCTACACGTGTATTTTCCTTCTCAGCGCGTCTCGCGATCGTAAAACCGTATTTACCCCGCGTGTGCCGCGATTTTGTTTGGTTTTCCCGTTTGCGCCTCGCCCACGCCACGAGTCCCGATCCCCCGTACACGCGGGTATCAAACGTTATCCGCGTATGCGCATGCGAATAACGGCTTGCGTATCATCGCCGACGTAACGCCAGGAAACTGTCGCGTACGAACATGTATACGCGCGTTATACGACCACTGTTCCTCCGTCGTTCTCCTTTGCTGTTTTTTTTTTTTTTTTTATGACCCAAGGTATTATAAATCCGCACTCTCTCTCTCTCCGGATTTCGTTCCCCGACACGGTCGCTTCTGATAAAAAAAGAAAAAAAAAAAAAAGCGAAACCCCCGCGTGATTGTATCCTCTTTCTCTTTATCGTCTCCGTCGCTCGATATCCTCCGCTCCCCTCATTTATTATGAAATTTCTTTATGCGTTTACAACGCCCATCAACGAGAAAACGCTCCCCCCCCCTCTCTCGGTATCCCATTCTCCTCGCATCCTCTTTGACACTTTTTTTCCCCGCGCAAAATATCAATCGATATTTCGCTGAGGAACAAAGCGCGTTTTATCCTCGTTTCTCGAAAAATAATGTACACGTAGCGTTTTTGGTGCACACGAAAGTGTCGCGAGACAGTGCGGCGTCGGGTGACGAACGCGTTTCCGTTTACAAGGCAACCGAAATATCGTTTATAAAGTAATGGCCGCGATGAGTGTAAAAGATGAATACCCAAACGCCGTGACCGCGGAGGAGACGCGCGCTCGTGCTCGAGTGTGCCGCCGCCGCCGCGTGCGTGAGACATTTTTTACGACACACGCTCGAGCGAATCTCGCCGCCGCGTCTCTCGCGGACGATAAAACGCTCCTGTTGGCATCAGGATTAACGTCTTGGTGAGGTTCATTAGCCCCGCGCTGTTGTACACGGTGCGCGCACTTGATGTCTCTCTCCGTCTTTCGTGCACCCTCGCTGCTGCTGGTCACGGGACGTACCGATCGATAATCGAACGCCACTCGGATGCCGCGGCATATTTCTCGTCGAAACTTTAGCCCGGTGCGCCGCGTATACTCGCGAATCGAGGACCGACCCTCGGTGGATTAATGTTATACACCGAATGAATAGCGGCAGGTCGTTGAAATTTTGTTTTTTTTTTTCTTGCTTTTTTCGCGTATTCCGAGAGGAATACGCGAAAGTGGAAGAAATCCTCGTCGATTTTTCCGCTTCCTTCCTGCTCAATAGCCTCTTCCCGATGTCGAGGGACGGGGGGGAACTGCTCGATGTTTACGGAAACGTATATATTCCCCGGGCGAAAATTATCGTCATCGACGAGTCGTCGATTGATTCCGTTAATCGTAATTGAACGATCGATCCGCGGGTGCAGCGTGGGTTTCGATATAAAGCCAATCGAATTTGTCGGCCCAATCGAATTTCCCTACGACGTTCCTCTCCCCTCGGTGTAACACGTGGGTTTCCCGTCGTCGCGCGTTTTTCAACGATAGAAGCAGCGGAGCTTCTTCGATCGGCGCAAATCGAATTTTCGTCAAGCGCCAATTGACGCGTTTGTTTGCTTTTTTTCTTTTTCAAACTGCCATTTACCGTACGAGGTATACGTGCGTTTGCCTGTACACTAATGAGGCTATAATGAGCTATTCGAGACCGTTGGAAATTCGATTAGCCGATTTCTCTTTCACATGTGAGTTGAGAATCGTCGATAGAGGCGATCCCGCTGAAACGAACGGTCCCTCGTACGAATTAGGCGAATTGTTCGAATTTATACACGAGAAACCCTATTTTCCCGTCTTGTTTTCATCTCTGATTGCAAACGCGAGACGCCTCCGCGCGGGTACGTGCATTCGCCCCTCCCTCTCGTAATTACGATCCAACGATTATACCGATCGGACCGCGAGCTCCGAGGATCCTTGCGGGATTCCAAGGAGAAGAAGGAGGTGGGAAACTCTCGATGACGAATATCCGGTATAACGTTCAGAGGCCTCGAGGAGCAGCACGAGTACGCGTGACTGTGCGGCAAAACGCACCAAGGCGAAACGAATATCGGTGGAGAATTCGTCGATATCGTGCACGAGGTGGACGACGAATACGGCAACGAGTTTACCGCGTTAATGCGCTAATCAACCCCTTCGAGGGCGAATGTATGCGCCTCTCCGCGGTATCGCACACACACATTCGTGTGTATTATCGGTGGATATAGAAACGGCCGAGTGGGATTTGGTTATAATCGACGGCTGCTCACGGCCATCGAGAGAAGAGACGGATATGGGGGGGGGGAGAGTGGTACCTGCATCCGGATGCTCCACGAGGGGGGTGACATGCTTCGGACTCGAAGAAGAGACGCGCGAGAGAGAAAGAGCCGGCCGGAGGAGGAAGAAGGACGCGGTCGGAGTTGCCAGGGAGAGGAATTGACGGCTGTACATCTCTCTCTCTCTCTCTCTCTCCGCGGCCCCTCGAGCCTCCTTCCGCAGCATCGACATTCGCGCGTTGCGTGTAGCTCGGGATGTAAATTTCGCCCGCACTCGCCGTATCTCCTCCTCGACCTTGTGTGTACCCGCGCGGGAGAGTGGGGGCGGGGGGGAGGGAGAGCGGGCTCGCTCTCTTCCGGAACGAACCGACACCGAACACACCGCCGCGAGAGTCCGCGATCGAGCCAGAAGAGACCCGAGGCGGCGTATCGCCATGGCACATCGCACGCGAGAAACCCTCGTTGCTTCTTCGTAGCTACCCCCGACCCCAGCCCCTTCCCTCTCCCTCTCTCTCTCTCTCTCTCTCTCTCTCTCTCTCTCTACATACATATATTCAAGAGCGTTATAGGCACGAGTATACCCACACGATACAGAGAGAGGGTGCGGAATCAAATCGATAGCCGACTAAGATATACCTATCAGTCTAATTGTCAGTACAGAAAGACCAAGGGAGACGGTGATATCGGAAGGGTTTCACCCGCCGACGACGATGTTGTACACAAACACACGCGCGCGCCAGCAGAGAGAAACACGAGAGTGTGCGGAGAAGCAGGCTGGCGGGATATGCCGTGGCGTATAGCTTAATCACCCTACCCGGGTCTCCTTTCGACCCTCTTGTGCCTCCACCTCTTATACAGCTACTGCCGCTGCTGCTGCTGCTGCATGGGGTGGGTTTTTCCCTTTCTCTCTCTCTCTCTCTCTCTTCGTTTCTAGTTCTCTCGTATACCACTACCAGCGGCGGGCCTCGTGTTCTTCTCAGCCCCTCTTTGAATTCACGAAAGCAACGTGCCGCGCTCGCTGGTCTTGGCCGGTACCAGCAGCAGCAGCAGCAGCAGCGAGGCCCTCCACCGCCGCGTCACGGGCTCCTCATCCTGATCCCGATTCGCCTTCTCGTCCCTCATTTTCTCTTCTCCTCTTTCCGATATCCCCCTGGTCGTTTCTCACTCGCCGCTCCGACTCGCTCCATGCATCTCATCCTCATCCTTCTCCATATTCCATATACACTTTGCCGGGTGCTCTCCGCGCTCTTATTCGCCTCTCCGAGCACTCGCACCGGCGCTCGCTCTTCCACATACCCACAGCAGCAGCAGCAGCCCCCGAGTAGCCATCCTCTATACCCGATAATCAATAATTATACTCTAATAAAGATAGAGAAAGCGAGAGACCGAGTGAAGGAGCCTCGAAATACACGGAGACGGCATTGACGAGGAATTTAAAGAGGATGGACAGAGGCAAGATTAAATCACCCCGCCCCCTCCCCCCTCACAACATCCCTGGCAAAAGGGTTCATTCGGCATGGCCGACGGAAGTACGTACGAGACGCTGTACATCCGTCCTTTATTCCGCGCTGTGGATTATATCGATGTACTCGAGTGTGACGTCGTGCTAGACAATCGCACGCACACTACACACACACACACACACAGGCAAACGCATATATCCCGAGAGTTGCGGCAAAGTTTCTCTCTCTCTCTCCTTGATTTCACGAGTGTTTTCGAAGGACGGACGCGCGAGTGCCACGACCCGAGATGAACGATCGCGACCGCCGTCGCATCGAAAATCGCGCGCGGCAAGACGACACGACGGCACTCGCGCTTCTTTTTCTCAATTCTCTCATCGCCGCTGATTTTCGGCGATATACCCGGGTCAAAGTTCCAAAGCATCGATGCGGGCGTCCTGGCTACCGATTTCTCAATCTCTCCCTTTCTCTCTTTCAACGGGAGCAAAGGATCCTCGTCCTGCCGCCGCCGCTGCTGCTGCTGCTTATCTCCACTGACGTGGAAATAATTTGAGCTCGAACGTCGCTCGAGCGTCCTCATCCCGGTTCGCGCTCATCCACCGCCGATACGGGTTCGCTGGTGCGGTACAGAGACGGCTCGGTTGTTTCGTGCCAAAGCCGAAAAGTACATAAATTTTACGGGGCTGTATCAATTCCGAAGAATCCGGCGACTTTTAACGAGCAAAGGGCATGCGGGGGGGTTTCTCCTCGCCTCGGCGTCGGTCGCGAGGGCGAAGGACACTCTCTCGAGGAGCTTTGTCGCGTGTGTCGCGACGATCGATCCAACATCTCGCGGTTCGTCGCGGTCGAGTCTATATTCGCGATATCGCCACAGCAGTATCGTCGTCCGGAGCGCGCGAATTCGTCCGTCGTTTCGCGTTGGCAAGCGCGCCGCTTCCTGCTCTTCGTACCGCCGTCATATCGCGTATACTCGCCGCGTCGCAGGACACACGAGACTGTGTGTACGAGAGCGGGCGCGAGATTTATACACAGAGAAGAAAAGCCCGCGAAACGCGGTAGGTACACATTTTACTTTGGGGAAGAAAATTAATCGCGATATCTAAATCACGCTCGGGACGACAGTGATGGACGAGCGAGCGAGCGGCTCTCCCGCCTGCTTCTGGCCGGGGAATCGGGTCGTTTTCCTCCTCCTCCTCCTCCTCCGCCGATGTAATCCGTTCGATTCTTGGCTCTCGTTCGGTATTTGCGTTTTTTGCGAAACGATGGAAAGCGATTGTGATTCTAGACGCTTTCGAGTACGAAAAGTCGGCTGAATCGAGACGAGAAGCTTTGCCGAAGAAACTACATCGACGTGGTAACGACGAGGGAGAGGACAAAAATTCATGAAAAATTCCTACTTTCTTTCTCGCGATAAACTCGAGGGTCAAGCTCTCGTCGTGTGTTTCGTATCGCGTAGCTCGACGCGCCAAAGTTTTCAGGCTCTCCCCCGTCCTCCTCCTCCTCCTCCTCTCGAGGAAGCGAGGATCCGCGAGGGCTGCGGGAGACCGCGCACGATTTCGACGTCCCGGAGGTGGGTTCTTGGCAAAAGCGGGTCAGAAACTTCTTTCGACCCTCTTCCGCTCTCTCCGGAGCGCCGTCGGGGGTTACCTCGGGTCAGGGTGAGACTGCGGCAGCGCGCGCTCTGAGAAAATCTCACGGTCCTCTCTCTCTCACTCCCCCACGATTTTTCAAGCGTTTCCATCACCCTCTCGAGCGCGCGGTGCCCTTTTTCGTTTTTTCTCTCGTCACCCTCACCCTCCGATTCTCGCGCGAACCTGTTGGCTCGTCACGAAGCTTCCTCTCGGTGTCTATATTTGTATACATTACGTACAACGTACACGACCGACGAGGTGTTTGACAAGTTGAAAATTGACGGAGACGCGCAACTTTGACGCTCTCTTTTGCACGACGCGGCACATGCCGAGGGGAATTCTCGATTCGATCGGGCGAATAAAATTGATATATAAAGAAAACAGAATCTCTCAAAGATTCCCGCGACTTTTGACAAACTTTTTTTCGAAAAAAAAAAAAAAATCATCAATAATCCTCCGTGCATCGTTGCCTCGAGTCAATAACCCCCCCCCCCCCTGCCGTTTTTTTCCTCGAGAGAGAGAAACTTCAAAGGGATCTCGGGGCGAAACCTCGAGAGTCGTACACGCCGCGATTCGTCATTTGCGTGCGTGGGTTTAGGGGTTGAGATGCGCGGCTGTAGCGGCGTCTGCGAGCATAAAGGCGCCGATCAACGGGGGTGCGCATTTTGACTCTGGTACATGATATATTTCGAGAGCGACGGAGGAAGAAGCAGGGTCCAAGGACCACCGTGCGTTTTGGATCGCACGCGGGGAATCCCTGTCAAGGGGTAGATTTTCGACGGTGTACGCGCGCATATGCACGGAGGGGGTGTCGCGATAAGGGGGCTTCCGTCACGTCGGCGGTCGGAGGAGATTCGCCGGCAGATCCGTGAAAAGGGGTTACGCTCCTGCGGACGTACACGAACGCGCGGAGACACACACGTATTTACATACAAACATACAGGACGAAATAAAGGCGCGAGGGTGCGCGAAAGAGGGATGAGGAGAGGGTGGATTGATCGTCGATAGGGAAATTTCGTTAGTTTCAGTCACAAGAGTCATACGGAGGTGAGAGAAGCCCAACTAACGCGAGGGAGATGGAACACGCGAGGGGTAGTTTTTCAACATGTGTGTGTGTGTGTGTGTGTGTGTGCGCCCATCAAAAGTCAGAGACAGAGACGCCGGGATACAGAAGAGGGATCGCGAACGCGAAGGAGAAAGCCGGAAAGACACGGGGGGTGAAAGAGTCGGCGTGCCAGCCGTCGAAGACTCAACGTCACCCTTTTGCACACCCTTTCATCCCCCCCCCCGGTTTGGAGAGTGAGACGAGGGTGGCGGACGAATATAGACCCCGAGGCAACGACGATCGCGGGCGATGGACGATCACACGCGAAAGACGCGTTTTTCCACAGTTGAAACGAAACTCGATCGCGGGATTGACGAGGATCGCGATATCAACGAAAATTTTAACCAATCAATGAAAAGTTCGTTAGCCCTCGTGCTCTCTTCCCGAATTCCCCTCTTTTCCGTGCGGTATTTTGTTGGATGTATGTCTGTGTGTATAAACAGCGCGCCTCAATCTCCAGTGGGCGCCAAATCTCGTCCCACTCATCCAGTGCACGTCAGGATTTGCGAGAATCACGCACCCTTTCTCCGACCGTCTATCGCGGCGAAAAGCTGACTGAAACGAAATCTCCTTGGGGGGGGGGGGAGATTGCGAGTCGGTGATGAAAAATTATTCAGCGAACCCCACGATTTTCGCGATTAGCCGCGTTTCGCTCGCTCGTAAGGAAAATGTCCACTCGATGGAGGCTCTCCGTTGGAATCCTCGTTTCCATTCCCGCGTATGGACCGTTTTTTTTTTTTTTTTTCGTCTCTGATATCTCTTCCCGAGGCCATATCCGGATGGGAGATGGGAGAGGTTTTATTTGTCGCCTCGGAAGGCGGGAGGCGACGATACACGGCGCGAATAAAGCCACGATGGAAGGGGCTGGGCTCTCTCCTCGGGTTCCGCGTGGGCGAAATAAAAGAAAGAGGGAAAGCGGCACAGAGGCGTCGGGAAATTATACGTGTACAAATGTCCGCAAACTCCCGAGGACCAAGATGGATGGGGGGGGGGGGGGATAGCGGCATTTAAAACCGAGACGCGTGTGGAGAAAAAGAGATTTGCATTCGCGGTGTGCGCGAGAAGCGAATAGCCACGCGTATAAAACTACCCCTGCCCCGAGCAACGCTCTCTCGCGAAGAGGATAATTGCGAAAGGACAAGTGCTCTGGAGGAGGCGCGGAAAAAGGAAACTCGGTGCATGGTAATAGACGCGCGCGGTGGAACGCGGGGGAACCAGCGAGGTGAGCGAGAGAATGCGGGTATGATGGGGGGGGAGCGCGGAACGACACGTATCGTACGTGGTTCCGTACAACGATGGACACGTACGTCGATATCGCGAAAGTTTTTTTTTGTTCTTTGCCGTCGAGCTCGCGTCCCTCGTGCGTGTAAAACGAGATGGACTCACTTTTTTCCGGTTTTCTCACTGAAATTTCGAGTTTTCGCGAAAAAGTCGGCGAGTTTCGTAATCAGCGGAAAATTTCCGATCGAATAGGCGTTTGAAATATCGAAAATTGGAGATAAATATTTTGACCCATTTTTCGCCACTTTTCCAGAATCGTCGAAAAGTCGAAATTTCAAATGGTCATAACTACGGTTCTAATTGAGCTACGTAGGTTTTTTGGGAGTGTTTTGAAGAGCCCTCGAGTAGACTCGAAAAATGGCGCAAGTTGCATCCGGATAGCTAGATTCCTTCGCCCTCAAAATCGAGGTTGAAAATCGGCGAAAAAAACGCAAAGGGGTATGTATGGGAAAATCGGCGAAAATCGATGGTCCAGCTTTAAAAATCCGCCAAAAATCGAAAAATCAAGATATCCCGATGAACCAAACGGCATTTTAAAGCGTATTCGATTGCGAAGAGAACAAGCGCAACCCAGAGTGCCTACCTCAACGTGGAAAAAAATGGCAAGCATTTTTCCAAACAAACTCATTTTTGCAAAAAATCACAAAATTTCATCGAAAAGTAATCGACCGCAAGTTCGAAAAAAACAAGCCCGATTGAATGATTTCTCCGAGTCTGCGAAGAGGCGATGAAATCCCGCTATTCTACGATCGAATCATGATTATCATACGCGAGAGAGACACAGGAGCAATATTCATCTCTCGACGGATATCATAATCGCCGCGTCCCTTTTCGTCGCTCCGCACGTATCACAATTCACCCTAAATGCACGAGCGCCCGCGTGTGTGATTTTCGGACCTTTCGCACAAAGGTCCAACGTTATATCGCGGTATATCGGACGATTCGTCAACTTTCCCGAACTCTCTGTTCTCTCACTTTGATTTTCTCGCAATGTCCACGCCCCGCAACGTTATAATCTCTCTCAGTTTTCGTCCTTCATCTCATCTCTCGTTCATCCACGTTGATTCTCCTCCTCCTCCTTTCTCATTGCAGTACTAAATCGTTAACCGCCACACAAACACACACACACACACACACACACACACACATGTTAATACGGGGGATAAATACACTCGATACGTCCTGGTCTCGCGATGCGGTGTGTATATAATCAAGAAAGAGCGAGCCATCGGACGAAACTCACAACTTTCTCATTAGCCAGACGACAATGAGTCGAGGCCATATATACACATAATAACCCCATGTACGCGACTATCGCGCGATTGTCGTTGTCTGCCAATTCTCCTCTTTCATCCCTTGATATTCTCCATCTCATCCCGACCTCGCTCTTTCTCTCTCCGCACACACGCACACACACACATGTGTCAAATATGTCCCCACACACACATACACACACACACAGAGACACACGTGGAGTTTCTTACGAAGAGGAGCCCGCATAAATGTCAGAGATTAGCGCGGGAGGCTGTGAGCGTATTTCGTATATCGAGCTATTCTGTCAATAACGCGCGGCAGTCACAATGGCAACGATTCGAAATGCTGCTGATTGTGAAATAAATGCTTGACTCTCGGCGAACGAGAGAGGGGGGGGGGGGTTTCTCTCTCTCTCTCTCTCTCTCTCTCTTTCTCCACGGCTCTTCTTTCATGGCCACTTTTCTATGAGCACCAGCAGCAGCAGCATCCCTTAGACACGTGTGTATATGTATACACGTATGTATTTACAATACGAGGGCATTCAACGGCAGCCGCGAGCAGACACATGCGCGCGCGAGAAGGAGGAAGAAAAAGAGGGACGGAAAAAGACGGGGAGAGACGACGACGAAGCGTCACACTTGACGCGACAAAACGTAAAACGACGCGATGACTATTAGCAGTTGCGCAGAGCTGTTGCTGCTGCTGCTGCTGCATCTCCTCTGTACCGTGCTCTCATCATTGACGATTAAACCGACTGATGAGAGCAGCAGCAGCAGCAGGGGAACGACGAGGGAGACGGAGAACATAATCGAGGCAGAGTGTGTACAGACGCGGGAGTCGTACACAGCACGGAGACGCGCGTTTTCAGAGACTGCAAAAGTGCATCCCAGAATCGGGTATTTATCGGCGATAGATCGTCGTCGTTCTCAATTTTATTCGTCAATTTCTTTCAATACGAAATCCGCCGGTTTTTCGCCCATTGTGCCCGAGTTTTAACGAGATCGCGCATGTAGCATTAATTACCCGCGGATACGTATCGCGTTACGCGTATCGGACATAATTACACCCGAGTTGCTTAATATTCCAGATGAGAATATTATGCGTGGAGCAATGTTTTGTGTTTTTGCAATTTCTCTCTGGCGTTCTTCGTAAAATATTCTTTTATATCCAGATCCGCCTGCAATTATACATACAATTGTACAGCACGAGCTTACAGCGGTCAGTTGTGTATCTCCATTGGGAAATTCTTTGTGTGCGCCCCTTATCCGAGCGCGCAGATAGGATTTTCCGTACTCTTTGCTTCGCTGTACCCAGAGAGAGAGAGAGAGAGAGAGAGAGAGAGAGAGAGAGCTCGTGAAAAACCCTCGAACGTTAATATTCAACAACACACGCACACACACGCGCGCGCCGGAGCTCCGAGATCTTTTTTCCACATCCGCGGTACACGCGGTTCGCCTTTATTTCATTTTTTCCAACTTATATATTTTTACAACGGCGTATTCCATCTCTCGCGGAATGAGATGAGAGAGGAGGAGGAGGAGGAGGAGGCTGGGGAAAAACCTTTGGCCATTATGAAACACGTTATGCACACACACACACACGCGCGTTCCGCTATCTTTCCCTTCATCTTCCCTGTACACGCCGGCGGCACACCCCTTCGATGCCTTTTCGGACAACCCTTTCGTTTTTCAACGTCAATTTCTTTCTTTTTTTTTCCCTCCACTCGTTTCTTCTTTCCTTTTTCTTATTTTCGCGATTGAAACGGATACGCTGCTCAGAGTCGCGAGACGCGGACTCGGATCTGCATTCGAGTACTCGGTTTTGTGTAATTCAGCTTTTTTTTTTGCATTTTGTTTTTTCTATTTTTTTTCGCTTATTTTTAGCGCGCGACTTTACGCGTTGCGTAACCAGCGGGTACGCGGGATGCGAACGTGCGCGAATAAAAGATTCGCTCCGCGCGCTGACGGGCGAGCGGGGCTCGCGAGCAAAGTAGGGAAAAAGAAGGAATAAAAATTTCATGAAAAAGAATGGCGAAACGTCGGTGCCACTGCGGGTGACCGTTTTTTCTCGCTATTGTTGCCGAATCGGTCGGAATATCGCGTAACGTCTCTCTTCATCGTCCGCGCATCCCTCGAGAAGAATTCACCCCCCGAACGATCGATCGGGAGTCCGACGATCGTCGATGCTCTCTTTTTTTCTTTTCTCCTCCACGCGCGTTGTGACACTCGTTACGATTATGAGAGCACGATACACGGAGATGAGGTACCTGCGCGTGGCAAGTTGACGTATTTACGCCGACGTGTATGTACTTTTCCCGTACGCAAAGTTTGTACTCGATTGTGTCCTCTGGAAAGAGTCGCCACAAGGGGACTCTCTCTCTCTCTCTCTCTCTCTCTCTCTCTTTCTCTCGTAATAAACATAAATCCTCAGAGCTTATCTAGGCAAATGCCCCCGCGGAAGAATGCTGAAATAAAATATCATGGGCGCGCGTACAAACCCCTTTGCCCTCCCTCGTATCTCTCGCCGCTTCCACCCACGTCGACGACCCTTTCTTCTTATACCGCAGGGCGCGCTGTGCAAACTTTTGTACCACATACGCCAGTTCCCCCGGGTCGCAAACTCGCTGTTTTCCGCGTGCTAAAACGCGCGCATACGAAACACCGACAGCGGAGAGTACAAATTGTACATCCTCCTCCCGCTCTCTGTCTCTGCGGCGGAAACGGGAGAGGCAGAGTTGAGAGAAATACCGAAAAAAAGGAGAGGGATGAAATCGTCCGAGTTCAAGGAACACGATGCCGGATGCTGTGTACTACATCGACGTGTGCATCTCGCTGTCGCCAAGAGCACCCGTAATCATATACGCCGCGCTGTACCAAAACCGTTCCCTCGGGATTCGAGGGATCTCTCTCTCTCTCTCTCTCTCGAGGGAGAGAGAGGGAGAGAGAGAGAGAGAGAGGGAGAGCACGTATCGTATATGGTCCTACCTATATAATCACGTGACTCAGTGAAAAGGTAAATAGTGTACAGCGTTTAGTACGGCATAACGATGGACCTGCGTAAGCGCGGACGGTGATTTTTGCGCGAGCGAGACTCGGATGGTCGGTCTAACGAGGCGAGAAATCATTTAACGCTGCTGGACGAAGAAAATCACGAGAAAGGATAAAACGACGTTACGCCGGCGATGCGAGTCTCGAAGCGCGGGACAAAGGCGGAAAGAAAAAAGCAAGGAAAACAACAAGACACCCGATCTCGCTCGGATGCTGCCTGCCCCGTGTGTATGGTACACACAGCACACGGTATACATGTATGTAGACGCGTGTGACAGAGTCGAAAGGGAGAGAAAAGGGTTGCGGCGCGCTGGAAACGCTCCGAGCGACCGATCAGTCATTAGACAAGTGGGTATTCGCGTATATCGAGTTGTAAAATCGATAAGGGGTGTCCGTCGTAGCCCCGCATCCTCCAAGGAGCGAGAGAAAGACGCGAGATCGGCAAGCTCCGCGGAGCTTCCGCGTAACTGCCACCCTGCTGCTGCTGCTGCTGCCGTCATACACATTCTCATTCTCCGTACCTCGGCCATCTTTCTCTCTTGTCCGCGTTCCCCCCTCGAGCCCCCTTTTGTTGCTTCGTTTCCAACCCGCGCCCGCACAACCCCTTTATATCGCCTCTCTCCCTCGCACCTTCTGGACATTCCGGCGCGCGCGTACGTGTCTTTTCATCGTGCGCCGCGTATATGCACATACACGTGTGTATACGCGTAAAACTCGCGCGCACCAACACCATATCGCCCGGCGGCTGCCACTCGCCCGCTCTTCTTCTCCCTTTGCGTTTTCTCATCCTCATCCTCGCGGAGGAACCCCGCGCGGAAGCAGCAGGGGCATCAGATCGCCGACTCTGCTATCGTTGCTCTCTCCTCCTCCCCCTCCTCCTTTCTCCCCGTAAAACCTTCTCTCGCGTACTCATCGGCGCTGCTCTGCCTCTCCTTTCTCTGCCTCTCGCCGCGGTATATACATCCACGGTCCTTGCATATTAATCCTCCCCATAATTCCCACTTGCCAGTTTCGGCAACCCTTCGCGTTCCCTCACGAGCGCGCGCGGCGGCGTATACATGTGTGCTTTGCGAGCGACGCTTTGCGAGAGAGAGAGAGAGCGATGGCGGGCCGAGAGCCAGCCAGACCGCTGCTTCCTATCGATTGGACTTTCTTTCCCGAAGCTGCCTGCCTCGTATCTAGCTTTTAATTGGCATTCTCCCGCGGCGAGATAAAAACCGAGATGGATGCGATGGGCAATCGCGCGGCAACGCCGATTCTCACCGAGCGAGATCCTCGCGGGTACGCGAACAAGTCCGCAAGTCCAAGTCGGCTGCTTCTCGCGCAACAACCGTGCGGAAAAAGAGGCCGAAAAAGAAAACTCGTCGAAAGAAAACGGCAAAGAAAAACACGGGCGAGATGTAATTATTCGCTCGGAATCAAACTTTATCGCTTCTTCGAGACTCTCTGGAGACTCTCTGGAGACTCTCTGGAGAGTCAAAGAAAGCAAAAAAAAGCTACGAGCTCGTTCATTGCTGGAAATGTACCGGCGTCATCGTCGTCGGTATCACGCCGCTAATGATATTCCCCGCGTGTGCCGCTCTCGTGACCAAGGACACGCGTTGTAAAATTAATACGAAGCGATCGGCCATCTTGCCCTCCTTGTACTATATCCCGCACACACGCGGGAATCTCGCTGCTGCTGCTGCTGCTGGCGGCGGTGTACACCGCGAGCACGCGAAATCCCAAGTGTGTTACCACCACCTATTAATCCTACTGGCTGATCCGCGAATCCCTGCACACTGACACGCTCTCTCTCTCTCGATAGAGAGAGAGAGGCGTACTCTGAACGTTTCGCCACTGGGTTACGACCTTTGTTCACGGGGCACACACGTATTATTTCCGCAACACCCTCCTTCCGCATCGAAAAACGTTCACTCGCATGTATACTATATATCGAGCCAAAGAGAAACGCGAATAATTGCGCGCGTGTGTGTGATCCACGTAAGAGGGTCGTCGTCGTCTCTCCCCGATTGCCCGATTGCTCCACACTTTTCGAATTACACGTACGCGCCGCGAGTACGAGGAGGATACGGGGGGGTGGAAAAGGGTGAATGTGTCGTACGGAGCCGTGAGGAGATTGATTATACCCACGGCAGGGAAAATGTGATCGATATATAGGAAGGCGGAAAGAGGGAGGGAGGTAGCAAACACAAAAGACCGCGAAGGGCGATAATGCAAATAGGAAAAATCAGCGAGCATCAAGGGCATCCCACGATCCTCTCTCTCTCTCTCTCTCGGTACTTTGAATTTTCTTTTTTTTTACGTTTCTCCCGACGCGATACGTCGAAGCGACGTTCAATGAGGCTCTTCCGAATAGCGATGGACGCGATTTCCGCGCGAGTATCGTTATTACGCTCGCGTGTAAGCACCGCGATGACTGCCGGTCAAGTGGAGCGATGAATAATGTACCGTGATGAAAAAAAATCGATGCGATATATCGTGCCGAGCGAGAATGTATTACACCGACGGTGGCATGGGAAAAAGCGCGTATGGCGAGCACGGAGGGCGAGAGGAGAAAGAAACAGTACCAATCGCCGGGACGTCCGCTCGGTTTTCGGCTACTTTTACGATCAAAATCGTTCGTCGTGCCCCATCAGGAGGGTGCGTATCGTCCGTTCGCCTTGATTCCACCTGTCCTTTCCATCCATCCACCAGCGCCCCTAATGACGCGTTCTCCGACCCGAATGACGATGAGCCATCGCGCGGACATCGATACGCGTGCATCGATCGTCCATCGCTTCTCCACGCTGCAAACCCTTTTTCTTTTTTCGCGATTTCGCGATGTCGCCATCGACGCAATTTCGAGCATCAAACTGCCGCAGCGAAATCATCGCGCTGGCGATTCTTTGACAAAAGTCGAGGTATCAGGGCAGTTTGACGGCGCGCGGTGTCTTCGCAGAGCCGTGTACGGTATCGATTATGGGTAAAAAAAGGGAGAGAGGCAACGACGATATAATCGACAGGTCGCAAAGTAGTCGACCCTCCTGTACATCGCGACTCGACGTCTCGAATAAATAAACCAACGGGGTTGAAAGGGCAAGTTGTGTTCGGTGCGTCAAGGTTCTTCGATCTATCGCGCCCGCGTTAAACGAGTTTACATACACGGCCCATATACGACTCTCAATCCGGCGTTATTGTCGTCGTCATCGTCGTCGTTTTGTGTTCCGATCGATCCTCCTCCCGAGAGAAAAATGGGGGAAAAATCGCGATCGAAGAATCGTAATTGCGACGACGAGGCGAAGAGTGAAATCGCGAAGGCTCGAGTGTGCACGGCGGAGCGTATACGGTGTGTAATTCGTCGATTGACGATGAGAGAAAGAGGGTTGAAAAAATCGACAAACAATCGACTTTTGTGTTTCGCGCGAGGGGGGAGAGCGGTTACAATCGCGACTCGATCGTTTTCATCCGGAATTCGCGATGCACAAACGCGCTCGAGTGTCGTGGAAGCGGCACGTGGCAAATGCGCGAAATGAAATACACGCTCCACGGGCACCTTTGCGGCGTGCCGTCGATATCCCGCGTGCGATACACAAAAGCTCCGCTCTTTATCCGCGCTGTTTTCCCTCCGCGAGCGTGTAATCGCGGTGAACAATTTTCCTTTCACTCTCGAGCCCCGCCGTTAAGGGGTTAGGAATCGAAAATGCTCGTATACACTCGCGAATTTTCGCGATGTATATGCACCGGAGGAGGGTCGTTTGTACGTTTTTTTTTTTTTTCCTCTCTCTGTACCCACGTGACGCCGATAAAGCTCATCTCCTCCCTCTCTCCCTCTCCGCGTCGAGAGTTATCGAGAGCCTCGAGTGCCGGCGTCGTAAAAGAGGGGTTTCCTCTTCGATCAAAGGACGCGCGCGAGTTTGTTGTTTTACTTTCATTCAAATTGGTCTTTCACCGAAATATTCCGTAGAGCGCGCGCAAAGACGGTATCGATAATTCACAAGACGCGCGCGCGAACGTTCGTGACGGTCGCTGTACACGCGCGGTATGGAATTATTAACGACAGCGATCGCATTACCGGCTTCCGCGACGTATGAATTAATCGCAGCGGATGAGCAACGATTATACACGTGTATCGACAATTGGAAACTCGTCGAGTGCTGGCGAATCGATCGACGGTGTATTAACATCGCGGCGGCGGCGGTGGTGGCCACGGGCGAGAGAGAAAAAGAGAGAGAGAGAGAGAGAGAGAGATGTCTAATAAATAATTAGGAAGTGATCGCGGGTCCCAATGGCCCGCTCGGCAATTTCCCGCAGCCAACCCGATCGGACGTTATTTAATTTAATCCTTGATAATTACATTCGCAGTAACGACGATCAACGAACGCTTCATCTCTCCGCGGTGCTGCCCCCTTTTGCCCGTTCGCCCCCCGCGCGGGTCCAAAGTTTCCTCCGCCATATTCGCCGCTCCTCGTCTCTCTCTCTCTCTCTCTCAGATTTCCTCCGCCGCGATTTGACAATCTCGCTTTCCTCGATATAATTGATAATGAGAAATCCGCCGCGGTAAGCTTCTTACGCTCTCGAGCCCGCACGGGCGATTTAAACGAGATAAATAAATGCTCCGATCTTCGCTGATGGAACGATTGATTTTTCCATGTATTACCTCTGTTTTTTTTCTTTTTTTTCCGCCCCGTAATTACAGATCAGCCAATTGGTCGACGAGGTTTCGAGGTTAAAACAGAGCCTGCAGCGACTCCAGGAGACGAGCTCGCAGACGACGAGCCGCCTCGAGGAGGAGCTCGAGGCGCGGAGACAGCACATCAGCCGCTTGGAGATGAAACTCGAGCGGCAGCGCGACTACGACGACATGAAACGTGAGATAAGCATTTTTAGATCGGTCGATCTCTCGCAAATACCGACCGGCGAGCCCGGCAAGAGCCTCGAACATCTCCTGATGGAAAGATCCAAAGCCCTGCAGCAGCAGCAGCAGGCGGAGACGCTCAAGCCGCCGAGCACGCCCGACGCACTCGGTAAGTCGACACTTTCGCCTCTCCTCCCTCTGTCGTACATTCGTCTCGTCGATTTTTTCCAACCTCGCGAAGGAGAACGCAAAAAAAAACCGCGTTTTTCAAACCATACATCTCACCGATGTACACTCGCATCTATCGATTCACCACCGAATTCATCCGACTTTCAACCCCGCTCGTATACTTTTCCGATCGAAATCACGTCGAAATTCGCTCCTGTCGTTGCGACACGCGGATCATTTCGCCTTTTTTTTTCCACGTTTTTCTCGCGAGGGTCGTTGACTGTGGGGAAACGGACAAACAATTCCGCTGTGCGATATTCTCGAGCTCGCGATCCCACGTTTTCCATCTCTCTCTCTCTCTCTCTCGTGATTTCGCGGGGATAATCTCCAGCGATTTCTATCGGCAGCGACGCGAGTGTCTCTAGTTTCCCAATTGGGCAATGGAGAGCGAGACCGAGAGAAAGAGAGAGAGAGTGAGAGGGAGAGGGACACGCGGAGAAAGAGTTCATCGGCTCGAGAAGCTGCCCCTCCCGCTGTCTATATACAATAAAACGTGCGTGCGTGACACAGGAGGCCAACGCACGCGAAATAACATCGTACGGATAATGTGGGATCTCCGGAAACGCTTTATTTCATCGTACAAACAACGTACGGATGTTGCGCGTTGTTTCGCGGGTATGATTTTTTTCACTCGTTTTCTCGTTTTCTCCATTTCGTCTGTACACTTTTCATTTTTCAAGACGCGCAATGACCCGATGGGTTCGTTGTTCGATCGATCAATCGTACGGGTCGCATTTACATATATATAAATCAATATATAGACGCATATATGTATGTATATCCGGGGGAGCTCTCGTGGAAAGATTTTCACGAGGAAAAACACGCTGGAATCGCGACCGGTACCCGCCCCTCTCCCACTTGCATTCCATCAATCGTTTACGACGTCACCACACTCGCGCTGTAAATGCATCAACATACACGTTATAAATATCGTAACGCATACTAATATTCTCACAATGAAATATCACACTGTGTACTGCTGCTGCTGCTGCTCCTCGGAAAACACATCTGGCTCTGTGACTCTCTCTCCGAGGCTCCAAACCGCTCCATTTTTCCTTTTTTTTCCGTCATATAATTTCATGTTTTTCTTTTCTCTCGCGTTTCGTCTCTTCCGTCGTCGTCGTCGACGGGATCGATGGTCCCGCGAGAGAAAGAGTCTAATTTGCGCGAAAGGAGAAAAAAGAAACGATCGAGTCTGAAACGAAGAGCTGCTGTGCCGTGTAATATCCCGCTTGCTATATTGCGTTCGCACTTTACTCTCTCTCTCTCTCTACAATTTCACATCTCTGCGAAAGAAAAATATGCGACATGTACGTACGTGTGTTTGCCCGTAGTAAACACACATCTCCCGAATCAAACTCTCGAAACTCTCCGCCTGGCGGTCCGTAATTTTTCATTATTCCGTCGATACGACATATTTCGCTTTTCCGCCCTCCCGTCTCCCTTTGTTTTTTTTCCCTTTCCGCTTAGGCTGCACTTTACTCGTTTTTTTTTTATTTTCTCCCGAAAAACCGGCGGAATCTCGTGCGATAGCGTCGTCGAGTGCGATGCTACAAGGGGATGCCACGGGGGGGTTAAACTCCTCGCGTATACACGTATAATATACACTTTTGCGTAATACCACACCTGAAAAGAGAGACATATTGACGCACACCGAAAACGCGCGCAGCACACCCACCCGTCCGTGTACTCTCGTTTATGAATTCGCATCCGTCAGTGTGCACCGAAACGGATCCTCAAAATCTCCCGCCGCCGCCGCCGCCGTCTCACAGTCATCCACGCGAAAGCCCGATCCTCTCCTCCTCCTCCCCCTTAACCTCTCTTTGCTTAGCGCACGCAAATTTGTGGACGATATTCGTAATATTTGCCCAGACCCGGGCCATTGTTTCAGGGGGAGGAGGCGGGGGGCAAAGTACCCCCATTGAACCACCTCCGCCCCGCCGCCGCTTCCCCCTCGGAGAGTTTATTATGAATCGATCCAGGGTGAAACACGCTGCTGCTGCTGCTGAGAGTGCCGCTGCTGCTGCTGCTGCTGCTGCTGCCGCGACTCAAGATGTACATATTTTACATTCTTCTCCGTGTATATGTATATACACCGCCGTGTATATAATATGCTTTATCGCATATTTATACACGCGTACGTTTGTGTACAGATACTCGAAGAGATACACGGAAAGATTTGACGGACAATGGATATATATATACACACACAAACATACCATACATATACACGGACCGACGGAGCACAAAACCCTACCTCATCCGCGTGTGCACACATCCTCCTACTCGGTTCCCTCGTTCCGATCGTTTTTGTCAAAAGCATCGCGTATTTTTTTCGAAATTTTCGAAATTTTCCAAATTTTCCCACGGAGGAGGTTGAAAGGGAGAGAGCGGGTCTCGCGGGTCCCGGAACGCGAGGGGAGAAAGCGCCGGCTGCGGCAAGAGTCGGAAAACTTTGATGAAGCATGTCTGTATCTCGATACACTGGTTTATCGTGCGGTGTATGACGGGTGGTTCCCCCCTCCCTTGTGTGTTTTTCGTGGTTGCAGGTGGACTAGCCTCGCCACTTCAGCGCGCCGCGACCGCTTCGCCCCACGCGCTCGGTGGTGGCAACGTCGTTTCCGGCGGGAGCGCTCCGCCGCCACCCGCGTCCCTCTTGTCCAACACCCAACAAGCGATCCCGACGCGCTCGACCCCGACACCCTCCTCGGCGGCGAATTCCACCGCCTCGAGCATCCTATTCCCGCCGCCGCCGCCGCCGCCACCGCCGCCGCTCCAAAACGTCGAGACCTTTGGCTCTTTCCTCGGTGAGGAGATTGTCGCCAACTGGAGGCGCTCCCTGGAGAGATCAATCATGAATCAGCAGCAGCAAACGCAGCAGCAGCAAGCGCTTTCCCAGCTCCAGCAGACACAGCCGGCTGTCGCCGCTGCTGTTGTTGCCGTCCATCAGGCACTCCAGCAGCAGCAGCAGCAGCATGCGATCCACTCGTCGTTGAATCCCCCGACCGCGACGACGACGACGACGACGACGACGACGACGACCAACAACCTAAACAACCACCACCTTCCATCGCCAACAGATAATCCATCGTCATTGGCTTCGCTGAGCAGCAACGCCCCGGCGAAATGCAACACGCCGCAATTGGGCGGCGGTGGGGCCAGCGGCCTGGACGCGACGGAAAAAGCGCCAACGCCGATACCCGGCCACGAGACACCGGCACCGCCGACGCCGTCGTCGACGGTGGCGCTGACCTCGCCGTCCTCGATACCCAGCGGCATGTCGTTGAACGCGCTCCAATCGGCGCACTCGATCTCGTCGACGACGACGACGGCGTCGACGCCGCCGACGACGACGCCGCCGACGACGACGACGACGACGATCCTCGACGCGTTGCAACACACGACCAACGGCGTGACCATCAACGGCATGGGCATGTTACCGCTGATGGCGCCAACCTCCTTACCACCAAAGAGCCCCCAGGACGACTCGTGTCAAAACAACAACAACAACAACAGCCACAACAACAACAACAGTCACCATTTGACCAACAACAACATCGGCGGTCTGAGCCTGCTCGACTCGTTAAAGAGCCCCTTCCGCTTCGACGACCGGACGCATCCGTTCAGATTCGGGGACGAGTTCGGCGCGGCCGGGATGGCCGGCAGACTCGGCGAGTCCCTCATACCAAAGGGCGATCCCATGGAGGCCAGACTCCAGGAGATGCTCCGCTACAACATGGACAAGTACGCCTCGCAGAATCTCGACACGCTGCACATCGCCAGGCGCGTCCGGGAGCTACTCTCGATTCACAATATCGGCCAGAGGCTCTTTGCCAAGTACGTCCTCGGACTCAGTCAGGGCACCGTCAGCGAGCTCCTCAGCAAACCGAAACCGTGGGACAAGCTCACGGAGAAGGGACGCGACAGCTATAGAAAGATGCACGGATGGGCGTGCGACGAGAACGCCGTCATGCTACTGAAATCGCTCATACCGAAGAAAGGTGAGTCACTCTCGATCCGTCATTAAACACGATACCACCGAAACCACGCGCGCGCGACGCCGATGACACTGTTGAGAGATACCCCCGCTCGCACCAACACCCTCACCCTGAACCACCCTCGCCTCGCCTCGCCCCCACCTCTCACCCTCGATCGTTCAAACTGGCCCACGTACTTTGCATCTTCGCGTCTAATCGCGCGATTCTCCGCGCCATCTTTCTTCGCCTCTCGCACTGCCGTATATCAATAATATATCTATATATATATATATATACATGTTTCATCGTTCATTCATTGACTAATCACGAGCGCTGTTCTCTCGTTTGCGTATACGCAGTACATACATATACAATAATGTCCTCATGTCGCTGTTGTCAAAACTCGCTATGATTAATTCCACTGTGTCTTCTTCTGTGTACTAACAACTTTGACTCGATATACTCCACACGCGACTAATTCGCCGCGCCTACATCACCGCATTTCTTCCGAGATCTACCCCCAGTGTGTGTGTGTGTGTGTGTGTATATAGCGTATGCTCTCCTCTAGTTCGTTCCTCCTCGTACATGTGCGTTTGCTGCGAAAAGTCGAATTACCCCACGGCCGATAAAAAAGCAGCGAGAATGATATTAATTACCTTGATTAAGTTACACGGACGTTGGGACGTATAGGGGGGAAGGGTTATAGCCGCTATCGATTGTTGGCTGCGTTTGGCAGCCATATTGTTTAGACTAATAGCTCCTGGGAATAGGAGCTTGGCGCGGAATCGAAGGTTCCGCGACAGCCCCTCTCGCTCTCGGCGGCTCCATCCGCGAGGATAAGGGTTGCTCGAGAGCCGCCAACGTCAACGACGACTCTCTGGGAGGGGGGAGGACCGGGGGGGCATATTTCACGCGTCATTTGGACGTTTGTTTTTTTTCCCCCCCGTTTTCGAGACCGTGACAATTTTTCAACGTGTAAATCGAGGTCATTTCGCCGCGGTTTGCTTCAACGCGGTCACGCTCGGTCTCGAATTTTAGATTTTTCGTCGAATTATATATCGATGATGGATACTCGAGCGCGTATACAAAGAGGGACACGCGTCGGGTTTGCAGACGTGCACACCAGCTGACGTCCTCGACGGGCGTCCGGTGCGTAAACGCGCTGACCGCGATGCGTCCGTGTTTGTACGCGATATATCGAGAGGTGGGATAAAACGCGAAATATTCGGTAATTCACTCTGCGGTGACGAGGAAGCGAGGCGGCGGTGAGGTCCGTCGTGCGTCAATGACTCGTCGGTTTCCGTCGGATCTCGCCGAACGATAATCACAGCGCGAGCCCCGTCGTCGAACCGTAGCGACGAGCACCACCGCGAGAATCAAACGCGAATGTACAAAAAAACACACCAAAAAAAACAAACATCACTCCGCGAGAGGACGCGAAAATCGTGACACTCGACTCGCGCGACTCGATCGGAAATTAAACGCGGAAAATAACGTACCGACGACGTTGAAAACGAGAGTCGAAAAATAGAATAATCGTGAGAAAAGAATTCGGAATTTCCAAAAGAAAATTGCGACTCTCGCGAGGATGACCGACCACCAGCGCCGCCTCTCGAGATTCACCGGCACATGAGAGTCGGAATGTTAACTCGGTCATGTGCGCAATCCAATTTACGTACGTGCATACACCACGCGTATTACGTACGGCCAACGGAACGAAGGTAACAATCGAGATTTCTCAATAATTTCCGCGCAAACTTTGTATACGCGGACAGCGCGAGAGCCGAGAGGATTTTTCACACGAAGCGATTTGTCGAATTTTGTAACCGCAATCAGCGTCGCGCCATTGTTCATCCGTGGATTTCCAAAGTGCATTGTTTCCGTTTTTTCTTTACCCTCGGTGGGGGAGGGCCCCACCGAGTTGTCGTTATCCTTTGGGAAAATTAGTTTCGCTTTGTATTTTACCGTAGAAAAAGTACGTTTACTTTTTCCAGCATTTGTCCGCGGGATAAGAGCCGAGCGCGAGTGCTCAATTTTACGAGCATACGTTCGGCGGTGATTTCACTCGTGTGTCGTCGTCGCCATAACGTCATCCAAATTCCCGTCGCAAATTACACCGAAAAGATCAGCGTCAATCGGTCGTATTTCGCGAAAGGTCTCAACTTTTGTCCATCTTCATTATTGTTGAAACGATTCTCGAGCCAACGATTGTTCGCGCGGCTATTATTACTTTTTTTTCCTCCCACTCTCTCTCTCTCACTCTCTTTTGCAATATAACGGAATTTTGTTGGTTCGCTGCTCGCGAAAAGATTGATGATCGTACGAGGAATAATATCAACGGTAATAATAATACCAACGTGTCGGCAACGAGAGTTGGGAGGGGGGATGAGAAATAAAAATGTCGAGAAAAATGTATGTACGACGGAAATATTCGCTTCGAGACTCGCCGAGGTTTCGGAGCAAGTCACGAGACAGTCTCGTGACGAGTCAGCATCAACGTCGCGATGATAAAAATAGAAATATCGAAGCGTGACGAAATTGAGGGAATATCGCGTTTGGACGAGATCGCGCGTTTCGGTAAAACGCAGAAAAATCGACGAGGCTCTGAGAAAAAATTGAAATTTCCGTTTTTTCCGTCGACGCGAAAGACGAAAGTGCGCCACGGAATTGTGTGGGTGCATCGCGTAATTCGCGTTGTGCCAACGCGACTCGGCAGCTCGATTGCGCCGCGGAATAAAAACAAACGAGAAAATAGAAAGCCGTTTGATCGCGAAGGAGATAAAGCGCGTGTACGGTGTTCCCGAACGATAATTCACACTGCCGAGAGACGAGCGATAAAGATGTAACAAAGATTAAATAAAAAGCGGAAAAAAAACAGAACGCGTATCGACGTTATTCGACAAAGTATTTGTGAAATTTCGAAAATTCTTCATCCAACGCTCGAACGCCTCCGACATTTTTCCAATTTTTCCACCGACTTTTTGCATCTTCCACTCGGTATAGCTCGTACAAAAAGTAGCAGAGACGATAAAACGAGGCGAGAATCTGATTTTTAATCGAGCTCCGAAACATCCGGATCCGGATATTCAACGGGAGACGATGAGAGACATTGTCGCTTTTTTATTTCTCTGGCAACGTAAGGGAAAAGGGGGGGGGGTGAGGAAAAAAGAACTAGACTTGCATCGATAATGCATAATGTACGATTAACGAGAAGATAAAAAAAAAAAGATGGAAAAATGTTCCGCAAGGGCAAAAAAACTCTCTCGCCCTCCTGCTGCTCTTCTCCGACCGATGAGCTTTTGTTCACCTCGAACGTGAGAGAGAGAGAGAGAGAGAGCTCGTAACGATAAAAATTGTTTATCGGAAATTTGTAATCCCTTTTGTTTAAATTCTCCGGATATAAGAGCAAGAGAGGAGGATGGACCGGAGGAGGAGGAGGAGGCTGGATGTAGGAGGCGACAACGAGCCTTCGACGAAAGAATATCGATATCAGACATCGCCCCCCCCCCCCCCCCTGCCTCTCTTAGATATCCATGCATGTGTAAACCGTCTCTCCCGTCCGCAGGATTCCCATCGAGAGCAAGCTGCGATAGATCCGCATCGGATAAATAATTAAAGCCCGCGTATATAAAACATCGATAGTCGAGCGGAGGAATCGAAAAAGTCGAGTTTCCCGAGTTTCGTTTCTCATTTATCCTTGGACGATGCAAATATGATGTAATCCATTTAACCGGAAATTGTGTAAAATTCACTACCACTTTTCACAAGCCCTCGCCTCGCGACTTTGAGGCTCTCGTCGATGCATGAAAAAGAATAATTATTGCGGTATTCGAGCTTCGATGACGGGACAAGTTCCTTCTCGGCTCCTCGAGAGCAATCAAAGGCGCGATCGATGGCTGATTCATCCGAATCTCGCGGCTGATTGGTCAATTAGAAGGGAAACACGTAGGGTAGAGGACACATACTTGCTGGGAGAGGGACGGGGGGCGTTTGTTCGCAAACGGATTACGAAGGGTATATACGAAAGAGGAGGAAAGACATTCAAGATCCACCGTGGTGGTGGATGAGCTGAAGAGGATATTTTAATTATCGCTGCTACATACTCGTTTCGTTCCTCGCCTCGCGTTCTTACGCGCCTGTCTCTGTGCATACAATATACATTCACATGGGTTCTTCAAAATTGACGCGAGCGTACATACACTCGCGTCCATATTCTTCTCCAAACGATATTAATTGCTTCGCGAGTTTCGATCGAACCTCGACCGCCGCCGCCACTGACTCACCAGGGGGGGGAGGCATTAAATTCAACTCGCACGCAGCAACGAGAGACAAAGAATGGCACTTTGCCGCGAGTTTTCCTTGACGAGGAAATTCGCCGTCCTTTTTCTCTCTAAATTATCACTTCCCGGAGAATTCTTCACGATGATAGTCCAGTTTGCGTTATTATCGGTTTGAGAATGAAAACACACGGCTTGTGTAATGCACGGGAGGAGGAGAAGAAAAAGAAGAAGAAGGTGACTGCGTAATATCGAACGTGAATCGTGCGAATCGTTCAAACGCGAAAACACTCGAAACGAGAGAGTCGTCTCCCCCCCCCCGTCCCCAGCCCGTAGAAAATAAATAGAATAAGAATCTAAGTAAGGAAAAACGATGAAGAACACACCACCAATTGTGCCCTTACCCGTAGAGTATGTTTCAGGCAAGGACCAGGGTATGCCGGCGTTTGGACGCGGTCCGCAGGACGGTGGTCCAAACGACATGAGCGACGAGAGGCTGGCGCACATACTCTCCGAGTCGGGGCATCTCCAGATGAGCAGGAGCGAGCACGAGACGTCAAACGACGCGGACAGCAAGAGTCCCAGTAGACTGGGATGTCCGAGTCCGTTCGGCAAGGACAGAATCGATAATCAGAACAGAAGACTGAAGAAATACGAGAACGACGACATTCCTCAGGAAAAAGTTGTGCGAATATATCAGGAGGAACTGGCGAAGTTGATGGGCAGGCGAGTCGACGATCTGCGAGGTCCCCGCGATTTTCCACCGGGGTAAGACAAATCTTCCTTCGATATTTCACCCGATTTTCGTGCAATCGGGAGAGAGAACACTCGTCGTCAACGTCAAACGTCAACAGAGGACAGCAATTTAAACGTCGATTGATGGGTAGCGCGATGTTTCCACATTTTTTCAGTGGCGCCCAGGGCCTCCAAGGCATGGAGAGGACGCAGGAGGAGATAAGAATGGCGTTCGACGCTTATCATCGTGAGTTTCAAAAGCTGAACGCGACGCAGGGCGGACAGAGCGCGGCTGCTCTGGCGGGTCTGCCGGGTTTGCCGAACATACCGGGTCTGTTGGCACTCCAGCAGCAGGCTCTTCAGCAGCAGCAGCAGCAGCAGCAGCACTTGGCGGCGAACGGCGGTGTCGTGCAGGATCTCAGTCTCGGGAAAATCGATCCTCGAAGCAAAATGATGAACGGCGGCGTCGTGACGGACGAGGACAAGGACAAAATGGAGGAGGCGATGAGACACGCGGGCAGCGCGTTCTCCCTGGTGAGACCAAAGCAGGAGCCGAGCGGCGGGGGAGCGCAATCGACGCCGGGTGGATCGAGCGCGAGTTCGCCCCTCGGAAACTCGATTCTGCCACCGGCGATGACGCCCAACGAGGAATTCACGGGTGCAGCCGCGGCGAGTCCTCTTCAGAGAATGGCCTCGATAACCAACAGCCTGATAAGCCAACCATCGACCCCGACGCATCATTCGACCACGCAGAGGCCTCTCAAGGCCGTATTACCCCCGATAACGCAGCAACAATTCGACATGTACAACAATCTTAACACGGAGGACATTGTTAAGAGGGTGCGTATAGTAAATATCCATTATTACCTCCTCGTAACCGACTGGAACGGTATCGCCAAACGCGCGCGAGGATCACGCGAAATTCACACGTCGAATGTGTTTTCCCCGCAATAATCGCACAAAGGTCAAGGAGCAACTGTCGCAGTACTCGATTTCCCAGCGACTCTTTGGCGAATCCGTGCTGGGGCTCTCGCAGGGCTCCGTCTCGGATCTCCTCGCGAGGCCAAAGCCCTGGCACATGCTCACGCAAAAGGGCCGGGAACCCTTCATCCGGATGAAAATGTTCCTCGAGGACGACAACGCCGTGCACAAATTGGTCGCCAGCCAGTACAAAATCGCCCCGGAGAAGCTCATGAGGACCGGCGGCTACGGCGGCCTGCCTCGTAAGTTCAACTCAGGTCAATATAGATGTTTTGTTATACTACTCGAACTCTTCTCCCCCAGGATGTTCCGGAGTAAAACGAGAACCCCGACGATGAGAGTTTTCTTTTTTGTTGCTTTTTTCGGCGGGGGGTTGCTTCCGGAACATTCTCGATCGTAGTCCGAAGGCTCCGCGGAGTCGCGTTCCTCGACGAACGAGCGAGCCTTCGGATCGCGTCCCCCGGTCGATAAAATCGCGAGGTGACTCATGAAAAAATCGTACGATCGCTCTTGCAGCCTGTGGAACGCCGATGAAGCCAATGCCACCGACCAAGCTGGTGCAGGAGCAGTTGCAGAACGCGGCAAAGGCGCAGGCGGCGGCGCAGGCGGCAGCGCAGGCGGCAGCGGTGGCGCAGCACCAGCAGGAGAATCAAATGTCCCTCGGTCCACCGCAGCCGAGTCCGCAGCATCAGTCGCATTCCCAGCAGCCACCGCAGGCGTTGATGCTGACGCCACCCGGACCTCATCATCCTCACGGTCAGTTCAGCATCCAGGAGTTGCAGAAGAAGCAGCAGCAGCAAGTGCAGCAGCAAGTGCAGCAGCAGCAACAACAGCAGCAGCAGCAGCAGCAGCAGCAACAGATGAGCCTCCATTCGCCGCATCAATTGGCGCCGTCGCCGCTGCGAAACCTTCATCAGCACATTTCGCCGAGCGTTTACGAGCTCGCGGCGTTGACCAACGACCTTGACACGCAAACGATAACGACCAAGATCAAGGAGGCCCTCCTGGCGAACAACATTGGCCAAAAGATCTTTGGCGAGGCTGTCCTGGGGCTCTCCCAGGGCTCGGTCAGCGAATTACTCAGCAAGCCGAAGCCCTGGCACATGCTGAGCATCAAGGGCCGCGAGCCGTTCATAAGAATGCAAATGTGGCTCTCGGATCCTCACAACGTCGACAAGCTGCAGGCGTTGAAGAACGAGAGGCGAGAGGCGAACAAGAGGCGCAGGAGCAGCGGCCCCGGACACGACAACAGCTCCGACACGTCGAGCAACGACACGGCCGAGTTTTATCACGCCTCGTCGCCGGGCCCGGGTTTACCCTCGACCAAGAAGCAACGGGTGCTCTTCTCCGAGGAGCAGAAGGAGGCGCTGAGGTTAGCCTTCGCTCTCGATCCTTATCCGAACGTCGCGACGATCGAGTTTCTCGCTGGCGAGCTCGCCCTCTCCTCGAGGACCATCACCAATTGGTTTCACAATCATCGCATGAGGCTGAAGCAGCAAACGCCCCACGGGCAACCCGAGCAACAATCGCCCCGGGAGCCCGGACAGCCCTTTGATCCCGTGCAGTTCAGGCTACTGCTGAATCAGCGCCTCCTGGAGATACACAAGGAGCGCCTGGGAATCGGCAACGTGCCGATACCCTACGGACCCTATTTCAATCCCAACATCGCGACGCTGATGAACAACGCCCTCAAGGAGCAGTGCTCCGGACTCGATCTCTCGATGGGAACGCTCAAGCGAGAGCCGAATCAGGAATTCGAGGACGACGACGGCGACGACGCGATGAGCAACCTCGGCAGCGAGGATTCCGAGGGTTCGGCCGGCAGCTTGAAGCGCAGCGACACGGCCGACCTGAGCCAGCAGCCCTCGGCGCCGACGACCGCGAGGTCGAATCGTCGGAAACCGGCTGCGCCCCAGTGGGTCAATCCCGAGTGGCAGGAGCCGGCGGCAGCGAGGACCGGCGACGAGGTCATCATCAACGGGGTTTGCGTCATGCAGACGGACGATTACGGCGTCAAGAGGGAAACGGAGGAGACGGTCAGAGTCGAGCCGACACCCGTGCAGGATCGTTACGACGAGGATGCGGCCAGCGACGTCTCCTCCGTTTCGGCGAATAACCCCCAGGATCGCGACAGTCCGATGACCAGCCTCAAATCAGCCCAAAACACTCCGTCGTCGTCGCCGAGACCGCCGTCGTCCTCGCAGCAGCAGCAGCAGCAGCAGCAAACGATGGAGGAGGAAATTCCAACCAAGGACATAGTGAAAAACGAGCCCGAGGAGTCGTGGGATTATTGAGGAATCTCCGAGACCCGCGATTACGAGAGAAAACAACGAGAGTGGAGGACGAAAGCGTAAAACGGAAAAAAAAGACAAATTTATAGCGTCTCGCGACGCAGAGACGCAAAAGTGCGACAGGGATATTCGGGTGTTTGGTAGAAAATCAAATGTTTTTCCTTTCGTTGCTTCCGTTCTGTTTCTTTTTTTCAGCCAGCGATAGGATTCCGCGCGCGCGCGCGAGTCCTGCCTGACGATTAGGGGCATTACAATCTCCGGAATACCAACGAGCGTGGTACGCCGAGGGAAAGAAAAACGAGGATAAAAAAGAAACGTAAAAAACTCGCGGGATGAATCGAACGTTCGGGGAGCGAAATCAAAAAAAAGCCTGTTGAGAGAAGAGACGTTTAGATGTTAAGAGAGAGAGAGAGAGAGACGCGAACGAGCGAATCAGTGAGGGACGATCGAAAATTGCAAAATGAAAGATTAAAACGGTCGGTGATGTTCGCGCGTGACGAAGCGACGCGAGTTTGGACGTGTCGCCCGAAGAGGGAAAACGAACCGAGTAAATCATCCGTCGGTCGCGTGTGTATATTCGCCAAGATTCGAGAACAATTTCGCGGCAACCAACGAAACGTTCGGAGTAATGAATTTTTCAACGGAACTAGATTCACGTTCGCTGTAATAGTGCAATCTTTCCCTCCCCTCCTTTTCCCCGATTTCCCACGAAGAATACGTTGTTGAAATTTTCACGGATATTCGCTTTTAAATCCAAATTTACGAGGCCCGTGACTCGGCCGTGCGAATTATCGTACAGCCTCGTGATTCGCGTTATCATTTTTATCACACTCTCCCCAAAATTCCCAAAAATTCTCCCAACGCCTCCTTGTGATTCCCTTTAGCCGCTAAGCTGTTGATGTTACATATTTCTCAGCCGAGTCTAGCGTACTCCAAAATCTCATTTCTTCGTTTTGTCATTATCATAACGATTTTTGATTCCATTTCTTTTTGTACATTATCTCGTTTCCTTTAACGTGAAATTCACGTTGCTCGCCCGTCGGTGTGTAGATCGTTCGGAGGAACACGAGAAGCAAGGATTAAGAAGGATAAAGATCACTCAACACCGTTACCAATGTTACTAGACTATTGATGCGTATTTTATTACTATTATCATTATTATTATTATTATTATTATTATTATCGTCATCATTATTATTGATACTATTAATTTTTATTGTCTATGACAATTATAGTTATCGAGCAACCCCGTCGCATCGCGGCCCCATTTTATTCGCGGCCCGTGCGAGAGCGAGCTCGAGATGACGTAGCCAAAAAACGAAAAAAAACGAAAAAACGAAAAAACACAACAGAAAAAACGAAGAGAAGAGAGAAAAATGGAGAATAACGCGAGAATATCCACAATTTTCTTTGTTTCTCATTTTCTATTTATACAAAGGCCATTTGGTCGTATTACAATTATACGTTTTTGATCGCCACGTGAAATCGTGCTCGGAGCATTCGGTTATTTTATCATTATCTATTTTATTATTATTATTATTATTATCACGATTGTCGTCATTATTATTATTATTATTATTATTATTATTATCGTCATTATCGATTCGATTACTATGAATTAGTTATCGCAAAAACAAAATGGCTTGTAAAGCCAATGTGATAGAGCTTACACGTGCGGCGCGAGAGAGAAAGAGAGAGAGAGAGACACAGAGCTGGGATTGCCAATTCCAAGTTTACAGTGCGTATGGTATGCGTGTGTGTGTGTGTGTGTGTGTAGCGCGCGAGAGAGAGCATGGTTGTGCGCGAAAACGTTCAGAGACTATAGCTTTGCGTGAATTTCACGAAAACGCGATGTCATCGTAATCGCGTTCTCTTCGTTTTTCCCATTT